>OZ035839.1:12664415-12879347 GCA_964034765.1 Knipowitschia caucasica
CTCTCGCCACGCTAATTTGAAGAACGTCTGGCACAAATCAGCACAAACACGAAAAAAATGCTTCTTTCCCATGCCGTTGTATTGGTAAAACTCGTAAGTGATCTTTACTCATATAGCCCATTTCATAAACCAAGGTCACACAAAGCACTGGTACAATTTTGGTGTACCGGTTATTCCCAATCACTTCACTCAGGAATTTTCTAATACAGTGACGACAATGATGAAGACTATTTCCCTCATAAAAGGCAGTTAGTCTCTCCAATTTGAGAAACGGCCCAGCACAAATCAGCACAAACTTGTCGAAAAATTGCTTCTTTCCTTTAGAATTGTAAAGACACCTGCTCTTCAACTGAAATTCTATAACATGAACGCTATCTATTGGCATGGATTGGAGCTGGGGTGGGCAAAATATATCTTAGACAATAATATCGTGAAAGTCAATTTGAAAACATGCTTTTTCGTATATTATCAGACTTTTTATTTTCCAAAACAATTACAGAAGGAAAGATGCCCGTTCATCTAATCTGAGCCTAAAAAGCCAATCACTGCTTTATTTGTACATTTCAGTAAATATTAAGCAAGCCTTTTTAGATGTGTTCTTTCTGTGTTACTTGAATTTGATTTGTATTGTTGATATATGTTTTGCAAAGATGTATGAATCACTTTACAAACCAAAAGCCTCTATTTTGATCTACAGTGTCTCTATCTATAGATGCCCTGGCAAGAAAAACATTACAGAACATTTTGTGAAAAATGATTAAATGGTTGATTTATTTTTGTCCATATTGCCCACCCCTGATTGGAGCAAAGAAAAACAACAGGGAACAGGGACACGGTTAAAAGTTAAAAAAAGAAAATAGACAATTTCATCGGTCTCGCCACATTTACAGCCAAAGAGAAAGCAGGAAAGCAGCTTGATGCGATTCAGCACCTACACTCTCCACAGTCAATCCTCCACATAGTTCATTACATTATTCAGAATACTGTATGCATAAGAAAACTTCTCAAGCTCACTGTGTGAAACTCAGATGTGTGGAGACTTCAAAAATAAATATATTACAGCCTGATGTAAATTTGTGTTGACGTGACAGGATGTGCTCTGGCAGAATGCGACTCTCATGAGATGGAAAAGAGCTGATATTTATATAGTGTGTGGATTATGTATCACAGGGGGGTAAGCCAGAGAGGCAGGCACTTAGGCAAGATATTCACTCACTTATATTAGGCCTTACATGTGTCTCATAAAGTTGTGTTGGCATCACAGATAACCAGAGAAATAGATTTGAAAAAAGAAAAAAAAAAACATTGAAGAGATGATTTATGAGAAAAACACATTGCACCATCTCAAATTAGCTCATGTGCTAGTATATTTACAGTATATCAGTTATCATTTTAAAGGACATTTCAACAATAATTGTGCTTGTGTTGATTCTCAGATCAAAATAAGTGATTGAACAACCATAGTTCAGGGGTGTACACAATTTTCTTAAGAGGGCCACAACAATTTTCCAGACAACTTTGACTATATTCAGTTAAAACATTTATTTTAAGATTTAACGTCAAAGGTATATAGGAGGATTTTTCCAACTTTCAGGAAAGAACCACCCCTCCACTTTTTGAAAAAAACTCTCTGGTCTTATTTGACGAGCACATATCACCAGATTGATTGACAAATGGGAGGACCAATGATGATCCACCAGGAAATAGAAAATTCTCCTCTACACCCTCAAGTATGACATGTTCAAATATATTTAATATGACTGATCTGAAGTTGGCTGAATGACAGATGTTTACTAATGCCATGTACGGAATTTTGTGCTACAACGACATGTCAAGAACTGGATTCAAGAGGTACTGAGTTTTACAATGAGGTATATCATGTCTTTACTGCCAGAGCTGAAGTTGGCTGGATGACAGTGTGACCTTGTGTTTATGACCTCAATGGTACTTTGGCTTAGAAAGGCAAAGGGCCACACAAAATGACACAAAGAACCACAATCGGACATGCAAATAGTCTAAATCCTAGCCCAATAGGAAAGCTGTCACTACTGTGCAGAGGAGCATAGGGCGGCGGTCACACACACAACACAGATACGGATAAAGCGGACGCAAATGGACGGATGAATATCAACACACTTTCATATGTAACCAAGAAGGAATGCAAGGTCAATCAATCTACTTGAGCTTGCTTTACCTAGCATTGTCCCTAGCAAACATTCCAACACCGATCGTTCCAAAAACAGAATGTGAGAAGGAGACGGCATAGGCGCGATCATGAGCAACAAAACACAAAGCGGAACAAAAGCGACTAAAATCGGCCATCTCCGACTGATTAAGAGAGAACTATATTATGGATGTAGTTGTGGAATTATCACAGGTACTAAGGACAATTAATACTGACACTGGATCAAACAAGCAATTTAAAACGTGCATTTGATTTGATTGATTGATGTCTGAATAATTTTCTGTTTGCAGAGAACATTCCAATCCACACATAGCACCAGCCCCTCACTGATCCTCCTGCAGGGGGTGAGCCCACAGGAGCCTTGATCTTTCAGCGGGGGCTTCAGGCAAAGTGGGGTCAAGTGTCTTGCCCAAGGACACAACGACAGCAGACAGTGGGTGTCGATGGAGAAGGTCTTGTGTTGGGCTCAAACCCACAACCTTCAGGCTCAAAGGTCAATGCTCTACTAAAATGTCACACGAAAAAAACTTCTCTGGTATTCAATTTAGAATGAACCTTGTTGGACTATGTATCATTCCAAGCCCATTACCATTTTTACTTACCAATACTTTTACGATAATAAATGGTAATGGTAAAAAGTATCAGTTATGAAATAATTCAGCTATATATCTAATGTGTATGTAAGTTCTGACTGTAAATTGAGTTGAATCATTTCAAATTCTGTTAAAGAGAGAAAAATGTAAAAAGGGGTACTGTGTGTCATGTGTGTTTTTCTTTGCTATCATATTGTACAATTCATAATTCAAAATAAAGGCAACAACAACAACAACAACAAATTCAATCCTACTGAAGAAGATGACAAAGTCTGGGATCGTGTCTTTAATTCAGACAGAATACATGTTTTATTGTCGATGGTAGAGACAGCACGAACACACACAAACAAGGGATGTTCCGACAGCAAGTGGTAATATACTCAGGAGAAACAGAGACCTCCAATCAGCAGCTGCCACAGTGCCATGTAGCTTGGCCTTCAGATAGACAAAACAAGTAGTGGAAAAGTACAGGCTTCTGCATATTGGTAGAATGATGAGTTTAACTTTAACAAAAGTTGCTTCAAAGTGTTATGAAATCTCACACCATGTTGTGCTGCATGCCTCTAAACTTTTTTCTCCCAAATCCGAGCAGCCAATTTGGATATTTATATACGTTTATATTTCCCAGTCGCAGTGACAGCCGCTCACATCAGAGTAGAGGCGTTTTTACCCCCTTCCTGTGTGCACTGCGGTGGACCTGTAGACACAAGCCCACCCGCTCCACTCAAACCATCAAGAATGCAACGACTGAACACAACCAGCTTTCATCTCCCTTGCACATTCAGGCCTCAAAACCACCGTCTGGGGAAACCTTCTATTTGCGACTGTCTCCAGAGACCTCGGGACACATCTCAAAACTTTTTCAGCGTGGAGCAGCCCTAAGCGTCAACCCTGTGTCACTCCACATCTGAGGCTCGACTCCCATTTGCTCCATGAAAGATCTAAAATCACCAAAGCGACCACAAGCCTCCAACCGTGATTATCCGGGCCCCGCGTTCTTCCCTTCCTTCGTTTTTTTTCTTCTTTTCTTTCTTTTTACTTGGCCCCATCAAAACACGCGAGACCTCGGAGAATGACAATTACCATGAGGGTGGTGTGTTATTATTCAATCAAGAGACAAGCGCCGAAGAAAGTAAGTAAAGACTGTGCGCTGCAGTGGCTTTCAGAATGGCTGCTTGCACTCTCACTACAATTACAACTAATTGGAGAGGGAGAAATTCAAAGTGTCATCGTGCAGAAAAACTTCCCAAAGAACATCCATAGTTTAAAAACCAAATTGAGGTTCTTCCAGTAAATGTGGCAGGTTTGCACCGTGGCATTAGTCATAAAGCTACATATAGTCATAGCTACGGGTTTCAGGTTCCTTATGGCAGGGGTTCTCAAACTTTCTAGACTGGGTCCCCTGAAATCAACTAGCCCCTATTGGCGTGTACAATTTAATATAATAAATGTCAAAACTAGGGCCGGGACTTTAACGCGTTAATTAAAGGAGATATACCCGTTGCTGCAAGGTTTGAATGTTAAGCACCGCCCCCCAACTCGCTCACAGGTCTCTCATTTCCCCTACGCTCTCATCCCACGGAGCCATCTCGTCTTAATTGCGATCTGATACATATGCTTACATTAGCATTAGCGCAACTTAAGCTGTACAACAATCACTGTGGTCCGAGCATAGATAGTCCGAGGCAGTCCCGCAGGTCTCTCCCATAGACAAGTCTCTCCAGAGGATACGATCTAAGCTAGCTATGTTCACCCGGGCTTGGTTTCTTCTTTGTGCTGTTTTGTTGTGTCTGCAGTTACAGCCAGAGGAGTTATAGCCAATTCTGCTAACATGCTACTGTGTTTAGCAGCGCTGTAGAGGCTAGAGGACGCGGCCTCGTTCTGTGAGCGGAGGAGAATGAGCGTCACGTTAAGTCTCTAATCAGCACTTTTTTACGACCTGAATTCATACACAAGCTGAATCAATGAGCTCAAGTTGTCAAATAAATGACGGATTATTATACAACTTGTATGTAATAATAAGCATTTTTATGAACTCATTAGAAAATAAATCGGGTATAACATTTTAAAGATTAATTAATGACACAAAAATCTATGCATTTTCATCGTATTTATTTTTGCACCGCGGAACGTTTCTCACTGGATGAGTTTCAGATGGACCGATTGTACTGGAGCACCAACTAACGCGCATGAATTCGGTTCAGACAACAACAAAACACAGTGGCACAGTGAACATGAACAAAGAAACTGATGTGACCGTGGTGGTCGGCCCCGTGGATGGGAAAAAAAATACTTCTCACTGTTCTCAGGTCAAATATTTATATGCGGTTAAAATGCAATTAATTAATTACAAAGCCTCTAATTATGTTTTTTTTATTTTTTTTTATCGAGTCCCAGCCCTAGTCAAAACATGATAGATTAATTTTAATGTTATGTGTTTGAGTGTGTGCTAATTGAGCTAATATCACTTCAAGATAATGTATGTGTGTCAAAGTATAATAATGAATAATAACTGGTTTTATTTTGATATATTGGGTCTGTTCAGTGTCTTTTTTCACATCCAAAATAAATACATAATATTCTCTTTTCATTGTTTTCTCTATTATATATATATTATCCCTCCCTGCTCTTACCCACTTTGGGGCGCTCCGTTCCCCCCCCCGCTGGTTCAACCAGCGAGCGCGCGTTCTTGAAAACGGAGCGGTTCTGGCTGAAGACACTCAGAGATTCCAGGGTCGCTTACAATGCGATACTAACGCGCAGCCGCTAGCTTCAATCTAGAACAAAAAGCCCCCCAAAAAATCCCGCACACAGACTATGCTGTGGCAATGAATGAAATACCCCAAAAATACATAAATAAACAAATCCCCGTGTCGACTTAAGGGCTGCCCTGGGCTCGTTACGCAGATGAAAAGACAAGACTCACCAGATTAGGTTCTTTTTGGTCTTGTGTGGCAAAAGGATTCCTTCCGTGCGCGGGACGACGCGCTCCCTCCGTTGTCCCTAAAAGAACAGAGCTGGTGGATCCAGTCGGCCAACAAATCCGCTCCCCCCACCGAAAGTATCCATCCAAGACAGTCACAACGCCTATTGTTAAGGTAGTTCTACCAAATGAAGAAAAACTCAAGGACTGTGTTCAGATCAAAAGCTAAGTTAATGTTAACATACGTACGGGAGTCACACATACACAAGCACATGGTAACAGCGCTGGCCAGAGCCCCGAGCGTCCTGGTAACAAGACACAACACGAATAGCCATCCCCCCTCACAGATGGAGGGGGCCACCGGTAGCGGAGGCGCAGAGATGCAAACATGACGGCAGAATTTAAATGGCACACAGACAGACCGATTCTTAATGCAAGAGAAAGGGGTCTAGATGATACCATTGTCTTATGTGTCGGGGGGGGCCCCGGCTCCTTCCTGCAGCAGGACATATGATAGGAGCAGGCATACCGATTCAAGATACGAAAGACACAAGGGTGTGACAGACAGCAGGGGGCCCTCACAAAGCTCAGCATGGCGTCAGAAGGGCGTCTCTGCATTGATAAAAGGCCTTTGACGTCCGTGGTATTTGCTGCGCTGGTTTTATGTAATTACTCCAAAAACTGTCACCACAAGAGTCTTGTGAAAGTAACAGTTGTGCAAAATACGACAAGTGAGCAGTCCTGTTCTCTCCATTGTATTGGAAACCATGTTATCAATTGCATACTTTTTAGAAAAACCTTGTGAGTCACTTTTTGACTATTTGGGCCGAGAGCTGCTTGGCTGAGTGAGGGCAGTCCTCTCATTCTTACTTTCTGATCTGAAAATGTGACAGAGGCCAAAAATACATGCATGTGAAAACTAGTGATAGAACCAAACTGTTTTGAGGTTAGATTTTTTTTATTCCGTTCTTTTTTGTGGTTCAAAATTTAGCTGCCTCAGACTTAAAGAATATACCTGCATTATTAGTAATTACTTGAAATAATAATTAATATTCGGATTTATGCAAGGCAGACAAATACTCCAACAACATACTGTACAACAGTAACTCAATAGATTATTTCCACATTATCGCTCATGCACAAGTGAATATTTGAGCCGCAAAGATTTAAAAAATGACAATGAAATAAATAATATAGCTTCATGCTTTTATAATGACTGTAAGTGCTGGGTAAGGCCTTCAGGCCAAAGCAAACGTTTATGCCACTTCAAATTTCTCATCACAACCCAAGCAGAGCAAGTCTAACACGTTCATTTTCTTCACCCTGTCACTTTTGGAAGCAGCCGACAACTAGGTGATTGATGGAGCAATAAAGTTTACAATATAGAGGTGCAGAAGAGCGGTTTTCAAGAGTATTTTCAATGCATATTAGCCGCAGTGCATAAATAACCCATATTTGGTAAAACAGGATGTGATCAATTGCAGTTTGCATTCCTATAAATAGAATGAATTTGTTGGCGATGACAGCATTGGGTTGCGTGGCGTATTTCATATAAACGGCACGCCTTGTTGTTGAGTATAGGAAAGGAATGTCAACCGTTTTGTCAAAGCTGAGAGATAATTGCTGAGATAAACTTCCTTCCTTCTTGTGATGCTTTTTGAGACTCAGAGGTAAAACAAAACCATCCATTTGGACAAGGTGATGAAGGCGGATCAGGGATGTCAAAAGTGAGTAGGGATTAAATAAATGATCTTGATGGGTTTTGTGATTGGGGCGACATGGTGCGTTTGTCTTCATAGCAAGAAGATCCTGGGTTCGATATTATCTCCAGACAGGGCCTTTCTGTGTGGGGTTTGCAAGTTCTCCCCGTGTCTATCTCTATCGCTATGAATATGAACAATGGATTGGAGGCTTCAATGCTTTCTGACAGGCCCCAGAGCGTGAGGGTAAATGGTACTCTGTCGGTACTCTGTCCTCCGCACATCCACGGGCTTGCCACAGGGATGTGTTCTTTCGCCACTCCTGTTTGTATTGTACACTAATTAGTTGAAGAGCCAACAAACAACCAACAACAAGAGCCCAAATTAGCATATTTTCCAATTTACAGATGAGTTAATTGTGTCTGTTTTGAACGGCTCCGACTCAGAGCCCAGTCCTGCCATTACTGACTTTTACAACTGGTGCCAATCCTCATATCTAAACATAAATGTCTCCAAGACCAAAGAGATGCGCATTGACTTCAGGATGCGCCTTAATTTGCAAACAAAAAATGGACAAGCACAAAATCCCTTTAATTTGGGAAAAGCTTTTTGATTTGAAAGTATGACACAAGTATCTTTTGTCTTGTTGTCATCTGAAGCATTATTTTCTCTTTCACTAATGTTAAAATATGTTGTACAACTCTGGTCTGCCTCTAAGAACTGAGAAAATTCTTAGAAAATGACTTAATAGAAGCGATTATGTAAGATTTTTGCAGTAAATCTTTCATTTCTACATGAAAAAAAAGTTGTATTATAGGTTAGAACTCTATGTGCGGAATTTTGCATTTTTGCTTGAAGTTCAGAACAAAATGAGACTTTTTAAACATATTGCAGTGCCAATTTTATTCTCTGGATTTTAATACTACTCGATTTGTATGGTCCTAATTTTGTATTTGAAAATTTTGTAACTAGCAATTCTAGTAATTTTATGGATTTATTGACTCATAGTTTGATCGATGAATTAATTTTCATTCACCACTATTTTGATATTTTTTTTCTTTTGATTTAATTTTATTTATGGCAAATGTGCGAATGAATTCTTTAGTTACTTTGTCTATGTGAGCAGCATATTGCAAACTGCCTTTTAAAGCTGCACTAACTGACTTTATTTTTGTATTCATTACGAAAATGCTATCCATGTCCGTGTAGGGCATTGGGATATATGTCCTTTTGAAGAAAAAGTAGCGCAGATTTGTGCTGGCCTGACATTATATTTTAGATCGAGTTTTGATGAAACAAGGAAGAGAATGTGTTTCGGGTCGCAGATTGTGACCAATCACAGCGGACCACTGGCCCCCACTTTCGTGAGAAATCTACAGGTCCGTTAGCATAGACAGCTGAGTTAGCACAACAAGTGGCGGAGCTAACCTGAAGCTTCGTGTGTCTTCGTCACCGGTTACTGCTTACACAGCGAGACAGCCATCCAAAAGAAAGTCCCGTTCCTCCGCGCTTCCCGGTTCTATCGTTCTATGGTCACGCCATCCACGTGCAAATCCATATCCATGTATTATCCATATTGGGAGACGCTAGCTTCGTCCCAACAGTGGGTGTGTGTGGGGGGCGATAGCTTCGTGGGTGCGGGGAGGGGAGCAGAAAGAGCGAGGCCAGCGAGTCTGCGGCTTCAAAATCCCAAAGTCAGTTAGTGCAGCTTTAAAGGCGCTATACCCGTTTCTGCAATGTTTGAATGTTTAGCACCGCCCCCCAACTCGCTCACAGGCTTCTCATTTCCCCTACGCTCTCATAACACGTAGCCATCTAGTTTTATTTGCGATCTGATACGTATGCTAACATTAGCATTAGCGCAACTTGTAAGCTGTACAACAATCACTGATGAAATGGCACTGAAGCAACGCACTGCTAACACAATATATAAGTAAAAGAATACGTTTCGCGTCCGGATGTATTAATTTAAACATTAGAATATATTCTAATATTTAATTATAATTTATTATACAGCTCCTCACAGCAGCAGCACTCCATTGACTTGAATGCAATTCTTCCGATCATTTTTTCTTGATAACAGAACTCTCAAACCAATAATGACCGCAGCCCCAATGCAATCTCTGTTTGTAATTCAGGTGTGTAAAATACTGCCATTACTCCGTAAGTACAACAAGCTATCAGCACCTGTCACTACATTGTGCAGTTTCTCTGCACACTTGTCTGTGTAGAGAAGCTAGCGGAGCTCAATAAACAAATACATATCAATCAATCAACACCATTAAACGTCAATCGGACAATACAGTACACATATACATCCTTAACACACATGCACGGACGATTTCAGAATTTGCTGTCAACGTTTTCATGACAAAAATACTGTTTTAAAGTGACAAAAAGCGATCGCGAAAAACCCGGAAGTTACCATGAAACAGCTAGCTAGCTTAGCTGTTACCTGCCTAGCACGTCCCGGTGAAACCTTTGGGAGCTAACTATTTTATTTGCAGTCATTAAATACATTTCTAATTATAAGGGTTGTCTAATATTTGTTAAAATATGTATATATTTTTTATTTTAGAATTATATTTGAATTTCGAGGCCGAAGCCCTAGTGTTTAGCAGCGCTGTAGAGGCTAGAGGACGCAGGCTGTTCGCTGCTCGTTCTGTGAGTGGAGGAGAACGAGCTCAGACTCTACTCAGCACTTTTCACTGCCTGAATTTCATACACATTGGAATCAATGACCTCAAGTTTTCAATTAAATTATGTATTATGATACAACTTGTATGTAGTAAAAAGCATTTTTATGAACTACTTAGAAAAAAAATCGGGTATAGCTTCTGTTGGGTGTCACATTGGCCTGTGCTGTGCGTCACATAACCCAATACATTCTGTCATCATTAGTGGATTTTACAGCCACACAGCCAACGCCAATCACTGTCAAGTGCCGATAATATGAGTGGAGTCTTCACCACCATCTGCACAGCGCCATCTGTGCATAAATTATCATTGTAGACTCAGCATGGGAAGTGCACTGTTACTTTTGTGACGTCAAAGTTAAAAGACGTGTTATTAAGTTCACCTTTTAGGATTCTGTAGGAGAAGGAGGAGGAGGAGTCTACTGTACAATCACTTTACATTTTCCTTATTGACTTTCATATGCGTTATATATATCAGCCCAGTCTAGGAAAAGACAAGGATTTATGCATATTTTAAGTGTACAACTTTGGTTTGGTTCAATCTAGCTATTTTTCACACACATGTTTTGGTCACAACAGCTTTTTCAGACAGAAAAGTGAAAAAGAGAGGACCACCTTCACTCAGCATGTCAAAGATAGGATTAATTTTTAGTTGATGAATTTGTATTAGGATTGTCTTTATGTTTATAGACAAGTTAGTATTGAAGAAATATGAATTTTCTTTGTTTTGAATGTAAATTATTGTTTTATTGGACCCCAGGAAGAACAGCGTAGCCGCAAATGGGGATCCACATTAAACAAACAAAAACAAACAAACCACCCCCAGAAGGAGCTATAACAATTCCCAAACTCTGAATTGCTTTTCTCTAGTTCTTAATATGCGTGAAAGCAACCGACATATAAACAATAAGTGGAAAAAGTTGCTACAATTCCTTATATTTTGAACTATTGTCATCCCCATTGGGAGCATTGTGTACTGGACTCAACCCATAAATTCTCAGTTCTCAGTTCTCACAGCATGTGTCTCTGTTTGTGTCCACAGACAAACCTGGGCCACAAGTTAACGTTGAGCAGTAAACTGTGCTTCGCCATCGGAGGAGCTCCCAAAGAAGTCGCAGCCAGCGCCACAGCCTTCTTTCTGCAAATATACCTGCTGGATGTGGCCCAGGTAAAACTCATTTAGTGCTGATATTTACCTCATTTTGCCCTTCCTCGTCTGGTGTTTGTTGGAACTCAGCAAACCTCAGTTACCGTGACGTATGTAATGCACCCGAGTGAGTCACTAGCATCTAGCATTTAGCCTAGCTTTAGCCATCTCCTTTGCCGCTAATGGAGCCACAACATCATTTCCAGCAATGACTTTTGCTAAACATTCCTCTTGCTCCGGCTTCAATTTCTTGATATTTGGAGCCGAACCTGAACAGATTACTTTACTATCGCATTCGCCGCCACTGCCAAACTATAATCAGCAAATTCGGCGCAAACTCTTGACGTTACCAACACCGACTACCGCTACCCGAGGTAACTGCAGCAACAGGGACCAGACCCAGACGTACATGTAGGAAATAATAATTGCCCGGAGTTTACGAATGGCTAAGGCCAGGCTGCATTGAAAGCTATTTCAGTTACAAAATCTATCACTTTTTTCCCTGTTACCAATTTGATTTGACAAAACATGATAAAGATAATGCTCCATGTGTGCGTCAAAGTTTGTTAATATTATAGAGCGTAGTTTTAATGATCTCCGGCTTCCTGTTCCAGATCAATGCCTTCCAGGCCTCTATGGTGCTGTTCATTGGGAAAGCCTGGGGCGCAGTCACTGACCCCGTCATCGGCTTCTTCATCACCAAAACCGGCTGGACACGGATCGGAAGACTCATGCCCTGGTGAGATCCGCTATTTCTTTATTTTAATCTGTCCATACACTTTTTTAATATATATGAATGTTTAAACAGTCAATTTAAGAATTATAGTTAATTCAATATATATATATTTTGTCCTCAACGCCCTTTCACATATATTTGGCACTAGCTAGTGAACTTGTCTAGTCCAATTTAGTTTGGACTTATAGTGACTCACATTGCTAGTGTATGCAATATTTTTTGTCTCAGATGAGCTGACTCATTTTTGTCAGAAAAACATAATGGTTTATTAATGCCTTCTGACATATTAGGGCCATTAGGACTTGATATGCAAATCTCACATATTGCTACTTTAACCTTCGTCACATCTTAAGATCAACTTATCCAGACAGTATCAAGACAAGTATCAAGTATACAAATTATTTCTAAATAGATGAAGACAGCTTGTTGTGGTTCGATTTATTCACAAAATGTCACTTTTACATGACACTTCCTGATGGGACAATTACATTTTTTTGTGTCTATTTCACCCTCATGCTTTAAAATACGTTTTCCTGTCTGCGCCTTCATCATTCACCCAAACTGAACAATGTTACATCGTCACTACCACCTCTGCCCATGAACATTTAGTATTACAAAACGGGTGCGCCTCTGTTGCTCCATTTTGTTTTTGATAGCCGGTTGTGAAAGATGTTTGGGTTTGCTGCCACTTTCTCAGACATAACCATGGCAAAACTGCATCCTGTTAATGTCTCCGCAAAAACAAGCAATCAGTCTTTTTCCCCACATCTCAAACAGCTCTGGGTCTCACCTGGGACTGGGAGTAAACAAACGCTCATTGTATTTTAATTAGCCTGTCCCTGTGATGCACCGCCAGACAAGATTTATGTGCCGAGTGTGAAAGCAAAGGCCGCCACTCTCTCCTGATGTGGGAATACTTTGAACAAAAGGGAAAGGTTTTATCCTTTTAGTTTCTGTTGGCCATGTGCCAGGATGTTGTTTTGGCATCAGGGACACACTCGGAAGTTTTGTATTTTTTTTGTATTTTTTTTTTTTAAGTTGGCAGTTATAGATTACGTTTGTGTTAGTTATATGGCTATGAACCTTCACATGAGTCATACAAGGGACATGCCAATAAAGAGTTCCTTGATAATGATGATAATCTTGCCATTGTCCCTTATAATGCGATTCCCTTCCTGGTGAAAGTCGAGCATTTGTTCTGACCCTATAATTTTACACGTTCCAGTCTTGGTCATAGTAAAAAGTCGATACGAATCCACCCGACACGCCAACCTTTCCCGCTGTTGTACCAGGATTTCACTGTAGTGTTAAAATAGCTTATAATTCAAAAACATGTGGTGTTGTATATAAGCACATCAAAACCATGTCCACAATAGAACCTATCTGGGTCTATGAGTCTTAAATAGAACTACACAATTTCTATTATAATAAATATATGGGAATTATCTTATATCTGTTGATTAAAATGAAGAAAAATCAGTGCCCATTTGTCTACGCTTGTTTGGTCGAGCCATCCTATATTTCTGTCATTAACAAAGTTTTGAAATTGACAAACAAAAGAGGCTGGGTTATTTCCATAGTACACAATTGTCCCTGTCTGCTAATTGATATTCATTGTTTTGAAAAGAGAATTGATGGTATAGATTGAATAAACTAAATCCTTTTCTGTTGCTTTAGATTAGTGTATGAACTATGCTCTAAAAATGAACTTGCCTTGCCTTGCCTTACCTCCCCAATTAGGAGGAGGTAAGGTTTTTCTGCTACTATGATAATTAAAAAATGGGTAAAAAATACATATTTATTCATTTATTCATGTAAGAAGACAACAAAATGAAATTGAAAATACACTTCTAAAATAACATACAGTCTCAAATATCAGTTGTATGGGTTTTTATACATTTAGAACATTTATGCGTCATCCACCAATGGGAGAAAGATAAACACCTCCAGATGATGTAATCGGATCAGTGATAATTCCATATCAACAGTTTGGCATAAACCATTTCACACAAGCACGAAAAAAAAAATCACTTAATATTTACTTGACCCACAACAAATCGCCTGCAACGTGATAAGACTTCTATCAATCAACTAATATATTCATGGATTATTGCACAATCCTGTGTTTTTGAAAAGAGTGGCACGACTTCTGTAATTGCTGATAGTGGGAGCGACTCTAAAGCCCCGGCTGCTTTATAAAGTGTAGATTATAGACTTGTGTTGATGGAGTTGGAGCAGGCCCAAGAGCACAAGGGCCAAAGCGGCGCTGAGCTGTAGACACATGATGGATGCTAGCAGCTTGTTTACTGCTGGTGTCCGCGCGCACGTGCTGAAATACTCACACAAACACATTTAGATGCAACACATAGAGCAATGGGAATGGATGGATGTGTTGCATTACGCTTTGTTTTAACACCTATGATTATTTTTTTAGGATTTCAAATGTAAATGCTTATACCGTAACTTCATTTCCCTTTCTTGTTTTGTATAGTACTCCAATCAATCAAACATGCGCAAAACTAATCCTAACAAAATAACATAACTTTGTGCATACATATTTTGAACAGGGATTGGATGAAGCAGACACTCCTAACCCCCCCTCACCAATTCAACACAGAAAAAATAAAATAAAATGAAAAGTAACATTCACAAACACAGGCCAAAATACTCTCTGACCCAACGCCCCTGTCCCACTACTCGCTCTATGCATCACTCTCTTCATGTTTTTCTCAAATGCAGTCCATTTTGAACATGTTTTAAAATCATCCATTAATCCTTTGAGTTGCCCTGTGTATTTCAAGATTTCAAGATTTTTATTTGTCAAACCAAGTGAATGGTTTGAAATTATATTTCTCTCATCCTTGATTGTGGAGCGGGGGGTGGGGGAAGAGGGGTGGGAGGGAGGGCAGGGAGTTCAGCTTCCTGATGGCCTTGTGAATGAAACTGTTTTTAAGTCGACTGGAACTGTTCCGTAAATTCTGCAGTCTCCTCCTTGAAGGCATTACCCTTCAGTAGTAGTATGAACTGTGCTACACAAATTCCGAGTAAATGTAAAGCCTTGCTCTACGTTTCAATATCATAGGAATTTTGAAATACTTAGAAAAATATATTCAGACATTAGTAAGTATACCAGGTCTTGCTCACAGTGAGGGAAGGATGGCGCCTGAGATTGACAGATGGATTGGTGCAGTTTGAGCAGTGATGCGGTCGCTGGAATGCACTGTTGTGGTGAAGAGGGAGTAGCGCCTGCAGTTAAAGCTTTAGATTTACCCATCCATCTTCCTTTAAAGCCTCACCTATGATCATGTGCTTTGGGTAATGACTGAAAGGATGATTTTGCGGATACAAGAGGGGTGTCCTTTGGAGATAGGGTAAAAAAGGCTGCTTCTCCACCTCAAGAGAAAGCAGTTGAGGTGGCTCGGGCATGGTCCACCATACCAGGAGCAAACCCCGGGAAAATCCCCAGACACGCTGAAGGGCCAGCTGACTATGTCTTCAGCTGGCCGTGGAACGCCTCGGTAACGTCTCACAAGATTCAAAACTTACTGAGTTCAAGTTCTTGTTTGTAGAATACATTATTCAGAATCCCTATTTTCTCCTTGGCCCATTTAGAGTCATTATAATAAAAAAAAAAACACAATACACTGCGCTGTTACAGTCTTATTCTCATTGTCTTATTGTATTTGGGACATCTCTGAATAGCTCTATTTACCCCAAGGACAATATTGACTTCTGTCCAGCCCTCCACAGACATGACTTACTATATCTGTGGCCTCAAAGCTGCTGGCTACAGTCTCTTATGGATCTAAGTGATCTTTATTATTGTGGCATTGGAGAAAAAAAAAATCTTAGCTCCATTTATCTCAAACTCAGATTGTAGCAAATATATTCAACTGTGAAGAGAAGAGGAAAATCCGAGGCACTTTAGACAATAAAAGACAAATCCTTTAATGAACAGCGATTAAAAGTATTGAAATCAAAGGATTGTTATTATATTGTCTAGAGTGCCTTGGACTTTTCTCGTCTCTTCATAAGTTTTCAGTGTTTTTGCCACTGCTGATCATTATAAGCACCTCAAAAAGTTAGGCTGCGGTCACAAGCCCAACCTAAAGCCCAGTTAGTGCAGCAGGAACATTGGAGAAAGACACATCTCACCCTTGTACACACTGACTCTGATTGCAGATAACGCAATCCATGCTCGAGCTGATTGGGGCACAGGATGGGAAACAGAAACTTAACACAGGCCTAGAGGTAGTCACTGACGTTAGTATTAGCACCAACAGCTGGACCGAGCGTTGCACTACACCGCATTTGGGCTGGCACTTTTGAAAAAACCCTTCTGACCGCGGGCCGTCTTCACACCCCCGTGGCGACAATCCGGGCCCCTTAGCCTAGTTCGTTTGTGAAAATCTATGAGACCATGCCCTTAGACCCACTGCAGCACTCATCTCTCTTGAACTTTTATATTTAACTAGTTGTTTATCTGATGTCTTTCAAACTGTCTTTATCAACATAGTTACCCTGATTAAGTGTGATTTCTATTGGATACATGAGCAATTAACTTGTCACAGTCCGAATTTCAATCATGTAGGTGAGTTCCCATCTCCAGAAAGCATTCAAACTATGCAGTACAGACATCTTTTCGAGCTAGCAAACGCCTAGACCTATTTTTGCATACGGCTCTATACCCGCTCTGCAGCCACGGAGCTTTGTCACCTACCTTTGTCACAGAAAACAATAGACATCACAGCCAGGATGGTGCTGGAAACCCCGAAGCCTGTGCCTCCGCTGGCCCTCGCTCTCCCACTTTCCCTGCTTATTGTTGTGTGCTGTTGTTTACTGATGCAGAGCCGAGGCCAGGGGTCAGGGCTTGTTTGGAGTTTCGCCGCTGTCACCCAAATTCCTCCAGTTCTTTTTTTTCCTCTGTACCTGTGAAGAGCGGAGGAGCACAGCTGTTCAGCACATTCACTATAGACGAGGAGAGGATTGACAAATACCTCCAGAGCCTGACTAGACAGGAAAATGCCAAAGAATGTAATGATGTAGATGTTTAAATGAATGGCCATGGTTAGGACTTTTGAGAACGAGTTTTGCTTCTATGCCCTCACAGACAACTTCCAGAGAATATAAATGGTAAAACATTCGCTTTGATAAAATGGCGTCATCCATCCATCACCAAAACTAAAGTAAAACATATTTCATGAAAACATACTCTTGAATTCATAAAATATAGTAACTAATAAACTTTCCATACGAAGTGCAACATTTTACACACCCTGGTGATTATGGGCTGACAAGGTTTGAATGGTGCTAATGGTAATATCATTGTCGGAATCGGGACAAAACCGGAAGTAACAATCCTACTTTCGAATTAGTTTTAGACTAATAAGTCCTTCAATGGTGACTGGTTAAGTTTTAGGTGTCTGAGTAAGATGGTTAAGGTTAGGGTTGAGGTTGGGTTGGGGTTATTTTATGGGAATGGCTGGTTAAGTTTAGGCATGAATAGGTAGTTTGTTATATTTACTTCTGCTTCCGTCCCGATTTATGATCTAGTGCTGACCATTTCCCTATATGGGCATTTGTTATGACGAGGTGACCTATGCGCCATAGCAGTTTTCTGGGTGTTCAGCTCCATGTTGCTCCCATGGCACCAAGACACCAGCCATTCCCCCTCCCTTCTTTCTCTAAGAAGACTCATCGTTGCCAGAGATTAGTTCAATGAGGCTGGTGTCCTCCACAAACTTGGTCACCTTCACAGAGTCATGACTGAAGGTGCAGTGGCTGGTGCACAGGGTGAAAGAAATTAGCTACAACAGCTGGCTCTGAAATGAATGTAAAAAGTTCATTTTGTATTCATTTTTGTATTCATTCATTTTAGCTAGTCGTTTTGTCTTATCAAAAATACCTACTAAGCCTTGGCTCCGGAAATAGTTTGGTTCTATCATTAAGATAAGATAAGATAAGATGTGCTTTATTTATCTCACATAGGAGAAATTTAGTTTTCACATGTATGTATTTTTGGACTCTGACACATCTTTACATAAACTTTCACAGATATAAAAACTGAATAAAAGCCAATCAGCCAATCAACTCTGAGTCCAAACCATAACATGTTTTCTAATCAGATAAAGACAGTATGTGTTATGGTCTGATTTGTTTACAGCCTTTTACGTTCACGAGACTCTCTCTGTTGGAACAAACACACTGTATTATTCATGAAACCAGGTAGCCCAGCTTTAACTGTGAGAGTGTTGTGTGTTTGTGCTGTGAATCATCCCAGGTTCTCCGCCTTAAAAAAAATGGATTTATTTGCGTTGACGCTTGCTCTGGACGCATCAACCAATTGCCTCCACTTTTGACGAACCGTTTTCCCGTCTGCACGTGTTTTCTTGCTGTAAATTATACATGGCCCATAAAAAGACACCCAGTCAACGGAAAACTCAAAGTCGGCAGAATTACGGTAGTCCGATGCATATTCATGTGTTGTCTTCAAATGCCTTGACGTCTTCTGAAGGCTGTGGGTTTTTGTGGTATTTCCGTTTTTATGTGTCCCTCCCTGCGACGATTCCTATCATTCAACACAACTGAACATAATAATTGAGAAGACTTCCTAAATTTACTGTAATCTGAGTAAATGATGGCCTCTATAAACACAAGCTCTACAGCGGTGCAACAAACCTGCAATTTGTGAAGAAAAAAAATCTCAATTCCATGCAGCCTGATGTAGAAATAACAAAATTAGGGGCAATGAAAAAAATACACTGTATTTTTTGAGCCTAACAAGGTAAACGACTTCCTTTATTGCACCCTTTTTACAGTTAACAGGCCTAACTTTCCAACCACAATGCAACGATATGTAATAAAATCCATCTAACTAGTTATTTTCTCTCAAAACTGTCTGATTTGCATGTTTTTTTTTCTTTGGATCCAGTTTTTCAGACAGGAAAGTGAAAAAGAGAGGACCACCTTCACTCCGCCAATCAGCTCTCAGCTCAAATAGAAACTCACAGGACAATGCAAAAAATAGATTGATTTGTAAAGAAATTAAGGCATATTGTAGTCTGAAATCTTACTTTTACAAACTTTAATTTGGACGTCGTGGACTGAGCCGTTTTCTGTCTTTTGAAACAGATTATTTTTGAGTGTTCTTCCAGTCAAATTGTATTCGTTAAACTGCCTGTTGTTAGTTTAAGATCTAAATCTTTCATAATGTGAACAAATTAGTACATGTATGAGTTTTCTTTAAATTGCACAGTCATCTCACTTCTACTTTTTACTACTACTACTACTTTCTACTTTTCTACCTCTGACTTTTCTGGTCATTTCAGATTCACATTAATTCATACATAAAGATTGTTTTTCAAATTTTCAAAAACATTCAATTCCAAAGTAAATATTCTAAGGGCCAAAATAAGCACAAAAAAGCCATATAAAAGGGAGAATCTTCTATGACAAGTTGCTGTATAAATAAATCTTAGTTGGAGTAAGAAACACTATTGTTACTACACTTACATTTGATTCATTTATGTATCTTTTTAGTCTCCTTCCTGCCCTTCACTTACACACAAGGGCAACACAGGCTGGCATGTCAAAACATCTCGGGTTAAATGCCGAGACGGGTTCAGTGTCATTTCTCTGAGCAATTATAGTGGCAATTTAGACATCAATATGGGTCAGGTAAAGGTTATAATACTCTCACCAGTGTTATATCATCAGTGTTTGGACTTTACTTTGGAAAATGTTCATTCCTTTATACAGTGTTCTCGGTAAAAATGTGTTCAAAGATGTTTATAGTGCTCCAGGTGGATTATGAACTTGCCGTTATGATGTTATTCCTTGCGTTTGTGGAATAACATTATCATAAGCCCTCTGAGTTCTAGAAGGCTTATTTTCCAAGTCGGAATGTTGTTTTGACCTTTTTTTAACACCATTTTATTCTTCCATATTATCAAACCTGTACATATACATTCAACAAAAATGAAATACACAAGATACAAAATAAATAGGGATTTTACAACACCATTTCAGCTTCTTGCATAACAATGAATGTATTATATTTCTGTCTCTTTTCCAGGATGATCGGCTGCACCCCTTTCCTCATAATCGCTTACTTCTACCTCTGGTTCGTCCCTCCGTTCCTGAACTGCCGTTTCGTGTGGTACTTGGGCTTCTACTGCCTGTACCAGACGCTGATCACCGTAAGTACAAAAGCATGTCCTCTTTCCGTATACTTGCTATACGTGCAGACCGCAGCACGCCTCAGTAGAGTGATGCGATCGGACTTTGCACGCGGCCGAGTGGGAATTTCAAATCAGAAAACTTGTGCTGCAGAGGAGTCCTCACTTGACATGTAATTTCAGCACCAGGGAAAGCAGGCTGTGAATGAAACGATGAGGGATAATATGGAATTTCAACAGTTTTTGAATTCATTTGTTAGATTTACCACTGATTGTTGAATTTATTTGCAGAAACAGCAATAGATGTGGTTGAAGTTTAGTGGTAGGAGTAAGACATGCTAAAAATGCTGTAAAAAGAGCACATTTAAATACAAAATTAAAATTCCAGCCATATTCCTCCCCTTTAAAGGATAAATAAGTGATCTCTTAATCTTTATCCATTTCTTGGTAGGAGGTGGCAGTCAGAGCTAACACCCAATTGACAGAGCACCAACCCAGCAGGGTAGGGCCTGGTTAGTGCTGTGATGGGAGACCTCTGAGAACACTAGGAACCTCAGTAGGGCAGCTGTGGTTGTAAAGTGCCTAACTGTTTTTGTGTCATTAGGCAAAACATTTGGTGGTGGCACAGACTGGTTCACTTCTGCCAGTCTGCCCCAGAACAACTGTGGCTTAAGTTGTAGTTTAGTAGCAGAAGTTTCATTATGCCATAAGGAGCATCTTTGGGAGTCATGAAAAGTAAATTATTGCTATCTTAACAAAAAAATGCTGATCAGCTCAGAGCTAAGGGTCTGATCAAAACTAGTGAAAACTAGTGATAGAACCAAACCAGTCATTTTAACCATTACTTGAACAGAATATTTGCAAGTCAATGCAAAGTGATAGTTTAGCATAACATTTTGAAGTGATAAATTGGTTAAAATGTTACTTTTATAGTTGTTTGTTTTTAGCAATTGATTGTATATTGCAATAGAAAAGTAGTACGGTAAAAAGGTCATCTAAAAAAAAAAAGAAAAAGGCTGCCATCATTCAAACTGCAGGATTCTTTGGGGAAAACTGGAATCTGGAGGAAAGTCACCTTATGAATGTATTCTAATTGAAACAGGCAAACCCTACACAGATGGTTCAACTGTTGTTTTCAATCTGCCTTCTTGTTGTGAGCAATATGTGCGCTAACCACTCGGCCACCATTGCCTTCTGCTTTTTTCAGTGTCTTTTTTTATTTATTTATTTACAGTACAAGAAAACATTGCCAGCTCAGTGGCCGATGTTATGTACATAAGGCGTCTAGCCATAGGCTAATTTGCAGCCCCCGTCCCTGGTCGCTTAGATCCAATACAAGCCACAGCGACGGACTGTTTTATCACAGCAAAGTCACTCTCACTCCTCAATAAGTATACAGTCCGCTCTGCCAGCAACCTCTGTCTCTAAATGTTAGTTTCCACTTTTAGTTCATTGTCTGGTGCTTGTTTGAATCTACATATAGGGGGAAGCCATATGTTACACCACACAGAACAGCCGAAACACATCAACAATCGCCTTTGTCAGCTCTTTACGCAATCAATGGGCTGGTAAATTAATGCATGTGCAAGAAAATTCATTGGTAAACAATTGCCTATAACGGCTGGCTAAATGACATATGCGCAAAGTCTTCATGGTCGGTGTATTTCTGTCGCAGCGTAGGCTTGTAAATTACAAAGTGAGGGCGGATATGGGCCATTCTCTGGGATAGGTGGTGTGGAAGGAGCTGAGGTTAGCATGAATGGATCGGAAAGTGCAGAGATTGCTTTTTGATAGACAGAAAGAGAGATATATATATATATAAATAAACATGTTGTGTTTTCCCAGTGTGGATTAGAGGCTTCCGGAGCTTTGTACAACTGCACGTCAATGTCAAAAATAGAATATATACTACAAAGTGTGCTATGTAAAGTGGATGAGTTTTTGCTTTTTGTCTCCGCAGTGCTTTCATGTGCCTTATTCGGCCCTCACCATGTTCCTGAGCTCAGAGCAGAAGGAAAGAGACTCAGCGACTGCCTACAGTAAGAGCAACACCACATCATGCTAAATAATATTATCACTACTGTACATTATGCATTTAAAAAGATCATTTATTATTCAACTCAATCGGATAATTTCAGGGACGAGTGAAATTGAGTTAATCAATTATTGTGCTTGTGAAGACAATGTTATTGGTCCAACTAATGCTGCGTTTACATAAAAATCTATCTGTGCTTTTTAAAACAACAAGCATTGACTCAAGAATTAAAAAGGAATTGTGGGAATGTCTCTGGCTTTGTGTGCGTTCAACTAGAGACATTCCATGAAGGATGACCACGAAGGGCTGGTAGAAGTGTTTTATCTTATTCTATCCATTATAAATATATACCATTATTCTACATTAAAAATCATAAAATGCGAACAGGATCATTTGTGAAGGCCTAAATGGTTATAATTGTTCTTTAAATTACTTTTCAAAATGCAATCAAAATTGACTTGATCCATTGTGTTGTGATCGATGTACTCAAACCTTTTGGCAAAGACATTTAAATGCATTTAATGTGATAAAAACAGCCGAGGTCATATTTGATCATTTGAATGTGCTCCAACACTGCTTTCAATTGCACTACGGGAAGTTGCTAAACTGTGAGAAAAAAAAAAAAGTTATAATTTGTCAGTTTGTATATTTGGGAGATACTTTTATCAGCAAATCCAGCTTTAAGTTTCATGGTAGGGGTTTGGAGAGACCACGGGGGCAGAATGTCAGTCACAGCTGTACCTCTTTGCCCTGGAGGCAGCTGTGGGTGCTTCAGAAGCTCATCATCAGTATCACCGGTGATGTCCAGGCAGAAAAACAGCTTCAGGCTATTATCCACAGCTCAGCAGAAAGTGGAATTTATATCAAGTTTATAAAGCACCACTATTGCTATAGAAACAAGATATTGGATGTTTTGATAAGTTCTCAAAATGCCGCATGTAAGCGCATAACAAGCAAAAAGATTACCAGCAAGCTAATGTCTGTCCTGTACAAGTTATTACGACCAATGTTTTCCTTTCCTTTACTGTGAAGGCATTCTCTACTTTAAAATATGCAAGAAACCATTGTGTTGGACACTCAATGGTTCTTGCTTTGCCTTCATTTACACCACACCATGTTATATTCAGATCTCAATCTACCAGAATGTAATTTTACATTTCTCCCTCTAAATGGGAGTGTTGCTCTTAAACTGCATTATTCTAAAACATGACCATTCAAATTAAATATTTTTAAGGGCCATGTTTAAAGATTAGGACCGGTTTAGAATGAGACGCTGCAGAGACGCTCCAAAGCAATTTGCAAAAACGACCAGAGTCTGTATTCAAGTGCACAGCGTCTACACTACACCACATCCGAGTTCTAGCGCCTGGCCAGTAAGGGGCAGTGGAACTTCCTCAACAACATCCTCCTCTGGCCACTGCAAAGACGTGAAAGTGTCTTGAACTAGAACTACATTGTTTTCCGTCGTCATGTAGACGCCGCGCACTTCGAATACAGAGCCTGGTTGTTTTTTCTAACTGTTTTGCAGCGTTTCCGTGTAAATAGGGCCCTAATTTCTCCATTGTGAGATCAATCTGATCTTATCTTATCTTTTGTTCATACATATTACATTTCACAGAAAGTCTAAGTACAATTTTGTTTTATTTTTCTTATTAGAAAACATTGTATCTTTTACCAACAGTCCCTGTGAGCCACTATTTGAGGTTTTGGGCTGAAAGCTGATTGGCTGAGTGAAGATTGTCCTCTTTTTCAGAAAAATTTGATCTTAAGATGTGACAGAGGCCAAAAATATATGCATGTGAAAACCAGTGATAGAACCAAACTGTCTTGAGAGTGAGCATCTAGATAGAAGTATTTTATTTCATTTGTGCGGTTTGAAAGTTGCGTACCCCAGCTTTAAGGCCCAAATTGATAAGAAATATTTGATAACGTGTGTTTTGTTACAATTGTGGAACAGGAATGACCATGGAGGTGATGGGGACACTGGTGGGCGCGGCGATCCAGGGTCAGATCGTTGCCAGCGCACACACCCGCAAGCACTGCCGGCCGTTCAACATGACCGTTGCCGGAGGTTTCCATGGCAACGTGAGCCGTGCAGAGATCGTGCGGAGCCTGGCGCGCTCGCAGGACTACCTGTCACAAGCCGTAAGTGTCCCCATCCAGAAGCACCTCCCACAACGACCACCGTCTGCTTTTCCTATCAAAAACATTCAAGTGTGGAACTCACTGCTCAATACAAGCCCCGGTGATCCAAGATGGCGCCCTATTCAAATGAATGGCTTGTGCTCAGTCGCGCATGGGACTTAATGGGGACCGAAAGATTAGCTGAGCTCGCCTATATTTGGGCATCGTCTGGTCCTCCTGGTTCTCCGCAGTGGACGAGCTCCCATGATGCGTTGCGCCATATACGCGTGTGTGGCTCTCATGCACATGCACAGAGGGGCTCGGCCGAGCTTTGACCAATCAGAACTGGTGATCAGAGCAGCGGTAAAGCGGAGCCAGAGTGGGAAGGAAACGAGCAAAGTTTGTGGCAGTAAAGTGTGGATTTAAGGAAAACCGAAGGATTTAAGAAGAAAAAAAGTTCAGGATGACAAGGGACACTAAAATCCCCACAAAACCCGACCTTTATGAAAGCTCCCTGCGCCCCCTGCGCCCGTGGGTGGGACAGCTATAAGCTAGTAATACCCTATCCAGTTATTATTATAGATCCATGGCTCAATGACGTGAAATGTATGTCAGAGTTTAACGTCAAACACAAGGCTCGCAGGCCAAAAGGGGTCAGTAAAATTGTTTTATAGTTTTCAATTCTTACTATTTATTTATTTTATTTATTTTATTTATTTTATTTATTTTATTTATTTTATTTATTTTATTTATTTTATTTCATAGCCAAGGCTAATTTGCAATGTCGCGGGGGCAGCAGTCTAAGCAGAGATGCCCAGACTTCACTATCCACACACAGTTCCTCCAGCTCAACCAGGGGGACCCCAAGGAATTCCCAGGCCAGCTGAGAGACATAGTCCCTCCAGCAGGTCTTCCCCGGGGTCTCCTCCCAGTGGGACATGCCTAAAACACCTCCCTGTAGGAGGCGTCCAGGAGGCATCAGGAACTGAACTTTCTACCAGGACAAAATAACCTGCATACATTAGAATAAATATAATAATATAATAATAATATACTATAAATATACCAAATATGAAAAAGAATGGGTTTAAAAAAAATTTTATTCAGAAAACATGGGAGACCTTGGTATCAAAATATAGACAAAAAAGCACTGCCCCCTGAACAACTATATTTCTTTAATTCCTTGTTTAAACTGTTCCCATTTTAGGACCCAAGTGTAGGACTAGCTGTTACAAGCCGTAAGTGTCCCCATCCAGGTGCGCTCCAACTAGGACGCCGTGTCTTTGAGAGGAGTCGGGTTTGTTCCGCCTGCAGAAATGTTCCCTCCCAAAGCCCTGGAGTGTTATGCGGCGATCTGTCCTCCTTGTTCCCGGGCAGAAGTTAAAGCCGAATCGATTGCGTAACGATGAAGTTTGGATAAAGGTCAACGCAATCTTGTGTTTTTTTTTTAAAACCCTTCACTCCCTAAAGAGTTCGACTGCACAGAAATGATACAAACAGTAAATAGCATCACTGTTGGTTAGATCCTTATTTTGGACCCAGAGGTTTCATTACACATGTTTTTGCAGCATGGAATGGAGATGAGAGAAATGCTATGGACTTGGGAATCAGGGTGGAATGGATTGTCTGGTTGCGATGTTATTGTTTACTTCACTTCAGAAAAAAAAAGATACATTTACATTAAAAACAATGAATGTATGTACACAGCCTAAAAGATTTAAAGGGACTATATGCATTTTTTTCCTTTTACAATACATCTACATATTTTATATACCGGTATTTCTCTAGTTAATTGGTTTACATACTGTATATACGTTAACATACAAAAAACATAACTAACCTTTTCTGAACAAGTGGAGGTATTATTCATTGAAAATACAATAAATATGATAACCATTATTTCTTATGTTTATTATTTTCACGCAGATCATCCAGCAGAATGAGGTCCAAATTTGGGTCGCTTGTTTTTCACCGAAAGATCACTACATGCGGTCGTCGTCTTAATATACACTTAATTTACTACAAAGCTACTTAGATAATTCCTACACACTTTTCCCAACACAAGCCATAAGATTACACACAATATTACAATACTGTGTGTGCCAAAACAGCTTCCTCTTTTACTTGAAACTAGTGAGCGCTTAAAAAGGGCACATTTTAACATGCATTCAACCCCACTCCCACAGATGGTCTCTTAGTCTTGTCAGTCAAACTCTTTTATGTTTTAACTCTTATAATGGTGGTATTTGGGAGAAGCACCGTCATTTGAAATACAATCTTGGTGTCTTGAGCGGGCCTGACCACAAAGGGGCTCCATCACATCCCAGTCCAGACTATGGGGTCCTCCACGGTCTGCTAGCCATTAGCACTATTTATGCCACACCCACAGCATTCAAGGCATCAGAGCTTCAATGATGTGGGGTTATTGGACTTCAGATGAACTACACGGCAACAATTAAAGACGACATCTTGTATTTTGTATATTGTAATTTGAAACACCAGGATTAAGATTCATTTAGACTTTTTTCAATTATTGATATCATTTAATCAAATATGAAAGTGATATGAGTCATAGTAACTAGTTTGTATCATCGCCTTTTTACAACATAGGTCTTGATCGGATAAACACTATTTTGTGTAGAGTAACTTGTGCAAGTAACTATATCGAACCATTTCTACTGTATTTACGCTGCATGTAACAATGTAAACAAAATACTACTGAGACAAGCCCAGCATATGCGCTTAAGAGTACAGGGGAAAGCAAGACTTATGTTAGAAATGTATGTATTTTTACCAAAACAAAACGTGAGGCAAAAGTGAGAAACATGGTACATTTATCTATTGCAATTGAGCATGTGTGAAAATAAAATGATCAAAGTAATATTTTGCCAAAAGTGTGTTGCAGTATATGATGGCAACGTTATTGTTTGTTGGTTATCGAACAAGGCTCCATCTGATCAATCTGATGCTTTTCGTAACTCTATATTCTTATGCTGTGAAAGTGGGATCCAAAGTGAGTAGGCGTAAAACTTCACCCATGAGCTCTTCCTTATAGACTTAATCAAGCTAGCGGGTTATTTTTGTCCTACCCCCTATTACAATCTAGGATCCAGACTCTTCCTAGATGAACACAAAAGTCTTTTCATTCACAAACTGTCTACCCCACACACTCCAGTCTGAGCCGCTTGGAGACATTACAACAACATGAAGAGTAATTTATGAGATTTATGTCTTTTGGCAGAGTGAGATCCACCCTTTTGGCAGCAGTGAGAAGTTCTTGTTTCAGGTTTGAAGATAAGTGTATAGTTGAGGCATCTTTTTTTTTCATTTTGAATTGTCATTGCTATCTGTCATGAGTTGTTGTCAGGCCTTGAAATTGAAAAAGAAAATGGGCAAATTAGTCCTTTTTACAAATCATGTACATTTATAAAACATGTATCAGGCTTCAAATGAATCTAGTATTTACAGCTCAGAGTTTAGCTTAAGGAAAACAGTTAGCACATTCTCACTCAACCCAACTGTCCCATGTTTGCGCACCGCAGCTAAAAGCACGTTTCCATGGCAGTTTTGGTGAACCCTTTTGGGGCAATCCGTCCTCTCCCGCTGCATTCTTCCGCGGTCTCTGGTCAGGGTGGTGCAGCGTGTAGTCAAATGTAAACTTGGGAAATTGGGAGTGTTTGAAGTGCACAAATAATAAGGAACCGCCGGGCCCTTCCGCATCAGGAGATGGTAAACAAACAGAAGTTGTTTAAGGCACAGTTCCTGTTGAGGTCTGGGCTCTGAATGGTTAAAGATGTATTTTAGGAGAAATGGAGAGACTTGAGGTTTGTCCTATTTGTGCAGTGTCAAACAGAATCGACATGCGAAAGCCACTCGGGACAGCGTTCTTCAGGAGGACAAACAATATAGCATAATCCTCTTTCTTGAGCTTTTATCCGAATTGCATTATTCCCTCATCAAAAACAGCTGGAGGTTTATTCTTGTATGGCCCTAAATCACAACAGTATTTATCTCAGAGGAGCATAGAAATCGCTAACACAGATCAGAGAATCAAACCGTTCTAACACAGGAAGCCAGCCGAGTGATTTTAACACCAGAGTTATGTGCTCCCTCCTCTTGGTACCAGTTAAGTTCCTTGCCGCTGATCACTCCCAACAGATTAACATGCTTGTTTACATGGGAGAGAGAGTCAGATCATTTAGTCCAGCTGGCATACCTGACTTCTCATCCCGCAAAGATAATATATAACGTTTTGTTTGTCTGAATAGAAAGAGTGGTTCTCAGAGAAGTTTTTATGGTCGCAAACACCACCCGCAACCTTAAAGCCAGTCCTATCCCTGTCCATCTATTATAGGTATTTGACAGGAAACCTCTGAGTTGGCATCAGTGTGACATCACCAAAAAGCACAAGCTTTTAACATTTGAACATTCTGGAAGTTGTTTTTTTATACTCAATGAATCATGTGCCACAGCTGTTCTCTGGTCTGACTGGTTCTATAGAATTCTATTTTCCCGTTGATAATCGCTATTCCCCTGCATTCAAAAGATGATTTGTTTTCGCATAAAAAAGGCTTTACTTGAAAAGAAAAAAACAGAGATATCTACTATGGTTTGGTAAATGTATGTATGGCATTGAGATATGGAGCAGAGACTGAAAATTTAATGCATTTGAGGCGATTATGAATTAAAGATTATGGACAGGGCTCAGAATAGACTGGATTGTGGCATCTGTAAAATGAAGGATAGATTCGGACGAGTGTTTTTTTTGTTGTTTTTTTTTGGCGGCACATTTTTGTAAATAAGAGCATTCAAAAGTCAGAAGCTTACAAATTCAATGTTTTCCGTTACATATTGGACTACCCAGTGTGCCATAAGAAATATCTGTTGCGATTTCAGAGCTTCACAAAGCCACACTGGAATAGTATTTGTCAAACCTGGAGAAAAATCTGAAATATATACAATAACTTGAATGGATTTTGTACCATTCATATTTCTTCTTTTTGTCTCCACAGAAAGAGGTTTACATGATTGCAGCCGGAGTCATCTGTGGGATCTTCCTCATCTGCACGCTCGTCATGTTTGTGGGCGTCAGAGAGAGAGACGGTGAGACTTAAAAACACAAATTCTGTGCAATTATTGTCCAATCATCACAAAAACAGGACTGTGTTGAAGGTCGTTGTCAGAACATGTGGACCTTTAAACATTATAATGGAAAACAAAACTATAGATAATACAAAGCCTCATTGGTTTTCACACTTTTTTTTTTTTCTATCCGAGCAGCTGGACTCATTTTGTTCATAGAAATATAGATAAATGTAAATCATAATCTTCAATAAAAATAATTATTTAGTCAAAATATCATCATGATTATAAAAAGTCACACATACAAATTATAAAACTCAGTTCTACCAGCCCAAATGTTTACTTTCTCTAATGTTAATGTTAAAGAATAAGTTTATGGCAAGTTTGAAATGTAGCCGGGTGTTATTATATTTATCCAGGAACTTGACTGTGCGTGAAGTCAAATATTGTGTGCAATTTTAATGGTTTGATTCTATGTCTGCGTGTGCATAGATCTGTTTGCTCCGATGTTCATACATTTTACAAACACACAAACATGTAAAAAATAGACATAAATGCAATATACTGTACATACAATATACTTGATGCGGCTCAACTTCATCCAGACTTGAGCCCAGATAAATTGTGAATGGTTTTTCGGGAGATTCTCACTTCAAAATGAGAAAAAAAGCTTCATCCCACAATCAATCTTTGTTTGTAGAGCACCTTTCTAACACAGGGCAACACAAAGCGCTTCACAGTCACATCACACAAGGCACATATCATCACATATAATACACACACCAAAATCACCACTAAAAACACAATACAAATCACACAGGTAAATAAAAACACATAACCCTTTAATGTTCACTCCATGAAGAAAGCAATGTCAATTTAGCTTTTTGGATTTTGTAAGATGCAGGAGCACTAATAACACAAATTTGTATTATAGTTTTTTTTTTATTATAGACCTTTACCAAATGATGAGATGCAGTTTGATGGTAAAAGTGTCTTAAATCAAGTGATAGAGATAACCGAATGAGGAAGAATTCAGTTCCAAGCTGAAATAAAATTAAAATCCCTTGAAGTGTGAAATGTTTGCTTATTTTAAGACAGCCAACATTGAAGACAAAACTTGATTTAAGCTTTTACTATCTCAAAAACTAGTCACACATACTAAAACAAGCTGCAGCCCATCTTTGAGTGTTTTGACAGACACAGTTTTTGTGCTTGTAACTGGAGCAAAGGCAGTGGTAGTTCCGCTGCTCTGGTCTCACTGGGACAAACAGCCTTTTCTCTGCATTGCGGTGCTGGTTCCTGGATGGTTGTGCGCTGTGATATTTGATCCTGGTCTCCTGACTCTTCTCTCAGATCCATACGGCCCCAAGTCGGACAAACAAGTCTCCTTCTACAGAGGCTTCGTCTCGGTGATGAGACACGGGCCCTACCTCACCCTGACCGCGGCCTTCCTCTTCATCACCGTGGCGATACAGGTATGTGCTGTGGTGAATTTTTGTTCTTAATTTCAATTGTGGACATGACAATACATCCCATAGTGCAATTGCATTTCAAATAATTGTAATCTTGTCCCCCACCCACCCCTGTCTTATAACACGTACAAAATAAAAGAAAGAAATTAAGATGGACTTCAGCACTCTTTCAAGCTGTTATTATTTTATTAATTTGTAAATAAAAAATAAAATAAAAAATAGAATACATTCACCATAGTCATTTTAAATGTTGCAAGTAATCAGGTGTGTTCATTTAATTTGTAAGCAGGCATTTAAACAAAAAATAGAAAAATAATAGTAAATAATAAGTAATAATAATAAAAGTTATCCATGATCACTGTTTTGTTTTGTTTTATTGTCCAATGGCACTTGTGTGTACGGTTGTGCTTTAAAGTTTAGAAGTAATGTACCGGTAAACATATTTTTTGCCATATTTTCAGATTCCTTTTATTTGTCAATTGCAGTCAAACCAAATTGGCATACATTTGGAAAAAGTCCCCGTGTGCACCATACATAAAACAAATCGTGAAAATACAGGAAAAAAATCGAGCAATTCTAAAGAACTCTACACTAAAATAACATAAAATATCTCACTCTAGCATAAAAATAATCAGTATAAAAGCTCTATCTTTTGCATAACAAGGAAATAGGTCTAAAATCTCCAACTTTAGCACGATGAAGAAGCAAGACTTAAGTACAAAAACCCCTGACTTAGCATAATAAGTAGCAAGTACATATATTTCGCAGATAGTGGAGAAAATTGAATGGGCTAAAGTCTTCTCTCTGAGCCACTAGTAGATTCCGATTCAGTTAATTTGCCATTGCAGTAAACCCACATTGGAGTAGCTGTGCAAGAGTATACCCCAGTGTGCACCAGAGCTCTTGCCACTAGAGGCCAGTACAGAGACCTGAGCACGGGACTAATGTGAGCACTCTGCATTCTCTCCTACCTGAAAGCCATCGCCTCGTGCTCTTTTGGACGGTCATAGCTGCGGTAACAAGAGCCGGTCCACTGTTCAATACTGATTTGATCACAGCCAAGGAGCTTTTACTGAAAGCTTTGGTTTTTAAGCTGCTGTAAGTCCCCCGTACTCCAGAGAGCCATAACAGCGCAAGATTATGTCTATTGTCACTTGTGGACAACAGCCAAAGGTCTTTAGACAGTGGGTGGAAAAGCATTTGTTGGCAACCAAATTAAGAGAAAGGTTATTTATTATCAGAATATTTATAGTTTTATGGGGATGGGCAGAATATGAGGGAATTATTCGTCTTAGGAGCAAAGACATTAGACTACATTTACTGAGCACATATCATTGGTTTCCAAGCCATTCTCTTTATCTGGTGCCAGAGTTGGTCAAATATAAGCAGATAGAAATAAAGTGTATATTGGCTAATGCAAGATTTCAACATATTGCTTCAGAATACAGCCAACTTTGAAGCTTGAATTTACTATAATATTCCTTGTTTTTTTAAATTATCTGCTGTATCTCTGCTCAGAAAGAGAATTGCTCATTGTTAAATATTAATATAGTCAGTATAGTAATGCTGCAGTAGACAACTTTCAAACCACTAATATACATATGTCACTTTTTTGGTTCTACTTTTTACTAGAGGTGTGGACTCGAGTCATGTGACTTGGACTCGAGTCAGACTCGAGTCATGATTTTGATGACTTTAGACTCGACTTGACCAAATGTAAAAAGACTTGCAACTCGACTTGGACTTTAACATCAATGACTCTGACTTTCACTTGGACTTGCGCCAATTGACTTGTAAAGACTTGCGTAACCCGGGCCATTTTTACCTTTCTCCGCATCTCTCTTTCTATCTATGCCGTCTCTGAAGAAACAAAGCCTCGCGGTAGTTGTAGCGCTCGCGAGAGAGTTCGAACGTGAGTTCCAGGCAGTTCGCGCAGCAACACTTCCCTAAACAAGCGCACTGCATTCACCGGTGGGTGTGTTGTCGTAGGGGAGCTGGAAATGAGCGAGCTGCAGGTATTTATCGCGACCTAACGTCATATTTTGTTCTACAAACCGTAATTGATATGCTTTCACTACAGGCGCCTCATACAATTGAATCGACACAGTTGTCACACTGTGTGCCGTGTTTTAAAGAGGAACTGGTGAGTCAAACTAGCGCTAGCCTGCGCTGCTCTGTTAGCTATTTCTTATATTTTTCTGTGTGGGCGCCGAGGCCTATTATTATGAGTATGTTTTTGCTGTGCTCCTCCTGCTAAAGTTTGCATACATTAGATAGTTGTTTTGATTATGTGCACTAAGCTAGATTAATATTTGCACTATTGTTTATGGTGCATTGATATGAGAATCAGTGCTTTGACTGATTGAATTAATTTATATGAGACATTTTATTATGTACTGATATATTGGTAATTATGAGATATTACTAATGCTGGTCCAGTTCATACAGGCCAGGGTCCTTCCCCTCCATTGGTCCCTTCAGTCCTTTGGAACAATAACCACTACGGACATTAAACTGATTATATAGAGACAGGTCCTAGCCCAATACTCATATTCATATATGCTGCACTTGCTACTTCCCATTAAAACCCCCAAAGATAAAAAGTATGTTGACACGGACTGCTCTGATTTTATGTGTGGTCTGTGCATGTGTAACTGAGCCTGCATCTGGCACAACATCCAATTAGATCACGTAGATAGTTTTGATTTACCAGCAGCCAACGACATGGAACAAACTGTTAGTCCATGGGTCAGAGACCAACGAGAATGCACCAGCAAAATGATTCCTAACATTATTTTGTTTGCCTACAAAAGTACGTGGAGACCAACAAGAAACAAATCGCGGTCAAAAAGACTCGAGAGGACTCTAAAGTCAAACCGTAGGACTTGGGACTGACTTGAGATTTGTTGGCCTTTGACTTGGACTCGACTCGGGACTTGCCTGTCTTGACTCGTGACTTGACTCGGGACTTGAGGGCAATGAATTGAGACTGACTTGTGACTTGCTAAACAATGACTTTGTCCCACCTCTGCTTTTTACATACATGTATCTTTGGCCTCGGTCACATCTCTAGATCCGCTTTTGCAGACAGAGGGTGGTCCTCTCATTTTCAGACAGCTAATCAGCTCTCAGCCAGAGAGTCAAGTAGCGACTCACAGTGTGCACAAGATAACAAGATTTTCTGATAAGATGAAGACAGTTGTAGTCTAACAAAATGCATTATTTATATATATGTAAAAAAAATAAAAAAACAAAGATACATTCCCCTCTACCAGCTATATATAGATATAGGATATAGGAGCGTTGGTTGGAAAAACACCCTTGCTGCTCTGTCAACCATATATTTGCAACATCACTGCACTCCATACTCATGTCTTTTTCACATATAAATATTTATCCTTTCAGTGCGTAGGTGTCAGTTGTCATTCGTGTTAGTGTGTCGTGGGATTAAATCAGTGGAAAAGGCTGTCAGCATCTCCCCCCGCCTGTATTTGACACTGCTGAGTGGACCAGTTACACGCATACAGACATCTTCTAACTCACATTTCTCTTGTCACTCTGTTTTCCAGCTGGTGCAGAGCAACTTTGTCCTCTTCTGCACGTACGCCGCTGATTTGAAGGATCACTTTCAGAACATTGTGCTGACGATTCTGGTGAGTTGGGATTGCGGCTTGTTGTATATGGTTCATTTGAAGCCAGTTGGGTCAATATCTTGAGTGAAATTACATTTTAAACAACTGTGGTGTTCTATTTAGACTAAACCTAAGCAGAGGGTAGATTCCCACTTTTATCACTATTTTTTCTTTCATAAGTTAGTAGGTAGACCGCTGCAAACCTTTTTTTTTCTTTTTTAAAGTATAATAGAATGTTTTTCAGTTTTTTTTAAAGTAGAATAGAATGGTATAGATAATTTCATTTTATGGGCGACAGTAGCTCAGTTGGTAGAGCATTGGCCTTTGGGCCTGAAAAAAAAATCGAGCAATTCTAAATAACTCTACACTAAAGTAACATAAAATATATAACTCTAGCATAAAAATAATCAGTATAAAAGCTCTATCGTTTGCATAGGAAATAGGTCTAAAATCTCCAACTTTAGCACGATGAAGAAGCAAGACTTAAGTACAAAAACCCCTGTCTTAGTGTTAGTATTAGATAGCAATATGGCCTACGTGCAGAACTGTACAAGGACTCTGATTATTTTGACTATGATGTGACTGTCTCTGAATAGAATGGTATAGATAATTTCATTTTATGGGCGACACAGTTGGTAGAGCATTGGCCTTTGGGCCTGAAGGTTTTGGATTCGAGCTCACCATGGGGACCTACTCCAACTGCTCCCACAAATGCCTTCTGTCCTTGTGTCCTTGAGCAAGACACTTAACCCCACGTTGCCTGAAGCCTCCACTGAAAGACCAAGGCTGTTTCACCACTGACGGCGCAGCCATCTTCCTGTGGACCCACCACCTGCAGAGGATCGGAAAAGGACTGGTGCTATGAGCATTGGGTGTCAGCTCTCATTGCCATCCCCCCGACCCAGAAATTGACTAATAAAGGGGTTGAAAATGACTGAAATTTCCTTTTACAAACAAAACTCAACTACAATACAACAATAACATACCATCCATCCATCCATCCATTTTCTTCCCCTTAATCCATTTCTGGGTCGGGGGGGTGATAGTCAGAGCTGCACCCAAGTCACATAGCACCAGCCCGTCACTGTTCCTCTGCAGGTGGTGAGTCCACAGGAGGACGGCTGCTCTGTCAGTGTGAGCTTGATCTTTCAGCGGGGGCTTCGGGCAAAGTGGGGTTAAGTGTCTTGCCCAAGGACACAACGACAGTAGACATCAGTACGAGCCGGTGGAGAAGGTGTCTGAGCTACTGTCGCCCCTACAATAATGTACCACAGAAGGATAACTCTTCTCACTATAGACAGGAGATTAGCACTTTCAAGTCATTTGTCATTCTAATCTATTGTATATTTAAACAAGTATAAATAATGCCTCCTGTTTGTTAGTTAGAGGTGTATATTAGATTTAAATGATCTACTTACACTTTTGTCTCCAGGTTTCTGCAGTCATCAGCATTCCTCTTTGGCAATGGTTTCTGGAGAGATTTGGGAAGAAGACCGCAGCGTTTTGTGGCATCACTGTAAGTACAGTAGAGATCAGCATAACCTCTTTCTCTTATAAAACATTTGAAAAAAAACGTTTTTTGTGACTTCTTTGGGAAGGTCCTACATAAATAAAGTGGACTTACTGATTGAATTGTAAAATTACTTAGACTTAGGTAGACTTTATTGATTCACAAGGGAAATTACGTTGTCCCAGTAGCTCGCATAGTATTTCACAAAAACAAAAACAAAAAATGGAAGGAGATTGGTTGGAATCATTTTTTAAAAAGGTGATTAAGTTGCTTTAAAGGGGACATAGCATGACAAATTCAATAAAATGTATCTTTTTTGTATTGCCCTAAATCCCAACAGCAGTGTGATTTAGGAATTTACAATTTTGTCAACTCCTCAAGAACGGATTAGAGAATCAAGCTGTTCGAAGACAGGAAATGAAATAATAACAAAAGCATAGGAGCCATAGGAAAGGCACGACACTACGACAGGGGTCCACTCCCAGGGATAGACAGACTATAGATCCAGGACTCAGTCTGTAGGACGGGGACTGAGGCCACGCAGTGCAGGACTTGCTAGGACGCATGCTAGTTCTGACCAAAGCCACAGAGATGATCACGAAAGCTGTCAGGAGCTTGTTGTAACTTTGTATCTTTAACTTCAAAACGATTCCTAATGAATGTGGGTGTTGTGTTTTTGTCGTGTGCAGTGGATCATGCCGTTCACTCTGATGCTCGTCTTCATCCCCAACGTGGTGGTGGCCTACGTGGTGGCCGTGTCGTCTGGACTGAGCGTGGCGGCCTCTCTCCTCCTGCCCTGGTGAGTCACGTGATCAAATGTTCAACTTACACATGTTCGGAATGACCACACTTTCAAAACGAGTATGTTAATAATGCAAAAATATAAACAAGCTGAAAAATGCTCCTTTAAAACGCTGGTGTTTTCATTTTTCTTGGTCCAGATTTTGAATAGCGATATTGACATAAATCAGAATATTGCATGTCCCCATAAAACCTGCTTTGAAATGCTTTTACTGATTGATACCAGTTTCAATGTTTTGTTTTAAACTAAAACATCAGATGTATTGTCCAATGACACAGTTTACGGTTGACTCCATACTCAGACAAACTTGTAGAAGATACAACAGGCACATACCCAGAATATTACTGCATATACTGTATATAATAAGACGGTTAAGTAAGTAAGCCAACATGGATTTGCTGCTGGTGGGTAAAAGTTTGGATAAAACGTCCTTGTTCGGCAGGTTGGGTTCATGTGACATCACAGCATTTTAAAGAGCCGATTGTTTAAAATTGTGGTTGCTGAAAAATCTTTTCTAGTAACTATGGTAAGTGTTAATAACCACACTTTAGTTGTGATTTTGAGATTATTTCTGTGTAATCTCTGTGTTCATTTCTGGACAAATCTAAAAGAAAACCTCACAAAGTTCCTAATCTTTGTTTCAGTAATTATGATTACCTAACTAATTATGTTATCATAATGTTGTCTAGAACTGGTGACAATATAAAAAAAAAAAACATGTTCATGATGTTTACCAGTAAAACAAACTTTTGTTGTGAATCTAATATTGAAGGATGATTTGGGGAAATTATTGGACATTTTCTTTAAAAACATGTATTTCAAAAATGTCGGCTCTGTTGGCTAGCTCTTAATGATAGCTCTCCTTGAACAGGATGTCATTCAAACATCGTTATTTCCTATTGTAATGAATGAGCGGACACAGCTGATATCAAAACAATCTTATTTAGGGTTGAACACAGGATGAAAATACTAAAGGAAAAACCTGGTGAACCTATAAGAAAGCACTGATGAGATGAGAGAAGATTGAGTTTGTTCTTAATAGTAGCTGACCAAGTATAGCAACCATCCCGTTGATGCGGTATATTCCCAGTCAAACAAGACACAAGAATCCCAGACCATAATTGCAGGGCTAATAAAATGACAAGATTAGGTTGAACTGCGGTCACGGGCAGGATAAACAATCGGTCTGTCCAAAATAAACATGCTACCTATTTTGTAATCTGTAATTTGGGTTTGGGGCCTTTCCCAAGGGATGAGCAAAAGTTGGGGGTAACCTTAGAGACACATGCTAAATACAAACACTCTCTTATACTAATATATGTTTAAAAAGACATCAACTGCTTGTAGCCATGCCCAGTCAATGTACGGAAGCACAAGCTGAGCAGAAAATGATCGCAACATATTCATTTTGAACATATGGCTTCTTGAAAAAAAAATTATCAAAGGAAATGTAGAAGTAAAAGCTGGTAAGACACCATATGAGGAAGATGCATTACAAACTTGTATACTGTGAAAGCCGTTTGGATTTCTATGAGACAAAATAATTGTAATCTTATACTAATTTTGGAGTAAACCAATGTGGATGCATCCCAAAACAATCGTACAAAATGCAGTTAAATTCTATTCTAGCAATATCATGTAGTTCTGATTCAGTTCTGGTTTTAATTATGTGTAGGATCGTTAGCACAGCTATGAGACTAAAATATAAAAACCAAAGCTATTGGAAAATGCACAAGATTAAATTGGTATGAACTAGAAAAAGCTACATTTTTCAACATTTGGGTTTCTCATCCAAAACATAATAAATGTTTTAATTTGTTTATTTATTCTAAACATGCATGAGACATACAAACAATTATTCACAGAAAAAAATGGTGATTGGAGTAAACAAGCAGTAGTATTTAGCTCCATCTATGCCACTGTCTGGAACAAATCAGCACAAACACGCCCCCGTCCCATCTGTCCAAATGCCCCTTTTTTTAAACCTGCCGCTCTATGTCAAAGACTTTGACCGTTTTCACCTTAAAAAAAATAAAAGTTATTAGCTTTTGTTTTTTGTCCAGTCACATTACATGCTACACAACTGCGAACCTTAAGTTGCAGCGCGCCATCTTAGATTTTGTGTGTGTAGTCACACAAACATACACAGTACAATGAGATATCAAAAGGTACATAAATAAATAGTACAAAATAGGGATTGATCGATTAACAGTTGATTGATTTTATCCAATAGATTTTGTGGTTTTATTTTTAGTCAATCAACTTGGCACAACTCTCCATTAAAGCAGAAAAGTTTCTTTACGCCTATTTCTTTTTTGTTGTTGATCACATTGTTGAAAAGTGTCCATGATCCATATTGTGACTCAAAAGAGCTTTGTGTGTGTGCGTTTGTGTGTTTGCTGCAGGTCGATGCTCCCAGACGTGGTGGATGACTTCAGACTGGCAAACCCCTTCTCCCGAGGCCATGAAGCCATTTTCTACTCCTTCTACGTGTTTTTCACCAAGTTCGCCTCCAGCATCTCCCTGGGGGTCTCCACGCTCTGTCTGGAGTAAGTGAAAGATGCTTTTTACGTCTTGTGGCACTGGTTTGCGCTTAATGGCATCTCTTTTAAGTATTTCTCATTAGATCTTCCCCTTTCCTTAATGTATAATTCATTAAGTCGAAGGTGTTGACGCGGCTTGTTTGAAGTTGCAGTTGCTGTGTCAGGCTGAACAATCTGGCTTCAAACAAAGCAAATGCTAGAGGAGGATATGCGTGTTATGGTCAGACTGCAAAATGTTTTTGGTTATTTTTGTCATTATTTTTCAGCAGAAATAGATAGAAACAGGGATGGCAAAAAATAATATTCTTTCTACTAATACTTTAATATCATTATTAGTTAGTTATTGTATTTTTTGTAAATGTGCCAGCTCTAGAGCTAGTTTCCCCTTGACCCTAGGCAATGTGTAAATTGCCATATAAGTACGGTTTCAAAAAAAAAATCCATAATCCAGCAAATACTACATATTGTGGCCTATGTCTTGAGATGGTTGCATATTGCCAGAAACAAGGCAATGTACACCTATATGACTTTAAATATTCCAATCTGCTGTTCACAAATTATTATTTTTGCATTGATAAATGTAATTAAAAAAATCAAATAATCAAAAGAAGAAACATTCAAATAGATAAAACCTAACATCATGAAAATATACAAAATAGTGTTTTGGTTGCTATGGTTTTGTCTGTTCAGAAATTATGATTCATGAATATGATACAGTAACAGTCCAGAAATTGTTTTAGCAATTTCTCGCTCTGTGGGTGAATCCAAATAAGCTATGTCCACATGACCCAGTGACCATGGGACAATGACGATGGTGACGGTGACGATGGGACAGAGAGGGAGTGGGCTTCCAGTGCCTACACCAGTGATCTTCAAACTCTTCCCATTCTGAAACCACATGCTCGTTGTGTTTGGTTCACAGGTTCGCTGGTTATGACACCGGTGCGTGTAAGCAGCCCGCCCCTGTGGTCTACACTCTGAAGCTGCTCATCGGCGCCGCCCCGGTGGCTTTCATTGTCACAGGCCTAATGATCCTGCTGCTGTATCCCATCAGTGAAGAGGTGCGGCTGAGGAACAGAGTGTGTCTGGAGGAGCTCCGGTGAGAACTGCTGACCCCACCATCTCTGACATTTCCCTCCTACACTATCACAGGCTTGTTAGAGGAAGGCAGCTGAAGTTCAGGCGTTAGATGCAGAAGATTGTGTTTCTACCCCTTACCATGTCAATCAAAGCACAGCACAACAAAACAAAATATGTACATATATAGGGCTTTACTTCCGAACAAAACATTTTATATAATTACTTACTTGTTCCTCACTCTTTGGTTCTATCACCAGTTTTCATGCATTTACTGATATTTCTGAACAGATTTTAAAAAGAGAACCACCCCAGTGTCAATTAGTGATTCACAGGCATCTTTCTTACAAGTGTGTAAATGTTTTTTTAAGAAAGCACTGTCAGTGATTCACAGATTAATTTTCCACAAATACATTGTAATTGATGTCTGTGTTTGTATGTTCATCAGGAAACAGAGCATCAGCTCCAGAACGATGGAGGACCTGAACCACGTGTGACCAGGCCACATTGAAGCCCACATTCCAATCGCTGGAAGTTGTTGAATAGTGTATATTACACTGGTAACTGGATTTATTGTTTTAATGTAAACATTTTTTCTTATTTTCTCATTGACATGTACTGTACAGTAATCTTGGATATATCTATGAATTTTTAATTTATATAAATGAATGTACTATTTGCTGTGTTCAGCTATATGACACTATTTATTTATGAATGACCATTATAAAGGTTGAGAACAATAAACGCTGTGGAAAATGGTTAAGCATTGTCTGTGTCTTACTTCAAATATCAGTGTTCACATGAAACAAACTCATAGAATCCATTGGTGGCCGTGATCCACCTCTCCAGCTGGGACCAGAGTCGAATCCAAGGGGGATCAGGATTCATCTGTAATCGTTGAGCACCCAAATAGGTTCTTATTTGGATTAAATGTGTATCGTGAATACGCCCCAAGATAAAGTTTTTGAGCAGTACCTTTAACTGCACTTCTAAATCCCTGATCCAGACAAAGATCCGGATCACCTTCAAAAACAATCTTCAGCAACAAAACATAGTACATATAGAATCATACATGAGATGGTCCTTCTTTAGAAAGTTACTTACGGTTGCTTTAGAGATTTCAATTTCACATAATCAAATCCAACAAGTGTTTTCCACTGCTGTTAAGACCTGATAAAGTCATACACCAGAACCTTCACAAAAATACATGCTTTTATTTACATTTACGGTACATGACATTCTGCAGTTTCAGACCACTGCTTCACATCCTTCATTCTGTTGTGCACTGCTCCCTCTAGTGGTCATTGACAGACATCAGCATTAGCCAGTGTTTCTCAATATGACCAGTTTTTCACGTTGCAAACTATTACTGCATCAATAATAACATCTCCATGTCATGACTTCAACCATATAAAAATAAAGCAGCTTGTAAACATTTTGTGTGTAGGCAGGAGATAACTCATATTGTTGTATATTATGTATGAAATCTCTGTTTTACATTTCTGGTATTTGTCTGTTGAATTGAGTTTTTTCTAGCACAAGATGCAGATTATAACTATTATAATGTCTTTTGATAAAACATGGATGAGTATCTTTATTATTTCAGTCAAACTATCACTTCTACATTGCCGAGCGACTAAGACAAGGTATTCTGAAAGACTTTAAAAAGTTACATATTCTAATCACCACCATTCAAACTGCATTTTTGACCCGTGTTGATATGTTCAGGACTATAGGAACTTAATTCAGGTGTGGATATCATACTGTTGAATAAACATCAACATAATCACATAGTAGACATTGTCCACATTAGCGGGCAAGGAAAGTGGATTTCATTTCTTTTCCAACACATTTTTTTTCATGGAGACATCAGTTACTGCTCAAATACACCTTCTCTGTAACATAAGTAAATGGTGGAAAATGAACTGAACTCATTTGCTTGGATCCTGAAGCCTCACAATCTCATAATGTTGGCTCAATCAGACATACTTCTTATGGTGTAGAGTTATGACTAAGGCTGCCTTGTCTACAGAATACTGCTACCATAAGTCAAGACATACATTCACAATTGCGGATCGTGATTTTGGATTTTTGAATACAAGTATGCATTTACCTTAGAGTTGTACAAATCCCTGCTCTTCAGGCTGAGGTAGCCAACTTTCAATCCACATAAAAAATAAAATAACATTCTTGCTATCAAAACAGTATGCCGATCAGCTTTCAACCCTGTGCCTATTTGGGCTCATTCTTACATGTTTGCAAAAGATAACACATTTCCTAATAAGAAGAAGGTCTGAAGTCCGATTTGTTCACAGCATTCTACTTTTCAAGACTCCTTCTGGGACAAACCTCATGGATTATTTCAGAAAAAGTTAGGCACCCCAGCTTTAAATGCAGCGAAGCATCCCTGAGAATGGAGGTCAGAATGGACTGACGTCTAAGTGCAGGTCTCCGTAGTACTGGGACTGGGAGCGGGACTGGGGGGACAGGAGGTCTCTGGTGTCCGCATGGTAGATTTTCGTTTCCCGTTCCTCACCGTGAGTTCATCCTTGGACTTGAACGTCAACGGAACGAAGCCGTCGTGATCTGCCACCAGCACGATCCACAAAGGCCCTGGAAGAAGACACGTTTAGGGCTGCTGCTCGATCTGTGGAAAACTGTTGCACTTTTGACATTTCAGACGAACCTCAGGATGCAAAGATGAGAGAATATCTTTTAAGTGTTTATGTTGTTGTATTTTACAGTTAGGGCTGAATGAAGTTGTATTTGTAATAAGGCTATTACTGCTACATTCACCCACAGTGAAGCGTTCTAACTTTTACTCAAAAAGACAAAATTCTTCTGAAGGATAAACAGCAGTCAAAGCACAATTAACGAGATTGCTGAGGGAAAAATCCTATTTTCATTCCTATACATTATTGGTTGATATCCGTGGTTGATGCATATTGAAAGCCAAAGTACTGCATCCCTAATATTGACATATAAGGTTCATGAAAAAATAAAATATGAAAAATACACTTTGTCAGAGTGATCATGGCACATCTTCGAGCCTTCTCACTGACCAGAACAATCATTTGATTACTGAATTAGATACAATTTTGATTCACTTAGATGTTTTTACATTTTAGAAGTTAAATTCTATGAACTAAATGCACCTTCTGTGATATAAATTGATTAAAAAAATCCCTTCCAACAAGACTTTGATCCATTGCGTGGCCTTTCCATCGCTGACACTCCCAAACAGTGCATTTTGGACCCCCGTGAGCACTGCTGGGGTAGAAACAAAACACGATGCTGACTAAAAGTAGTAAGCAGCTTTTGTCTTAAACCTTGTAATCTCACTAGGCCTTTAATCACTTCTATGAATAGCTCAGGCACGAGCAAAAGAACAATAGTGCTGCAGCTGAACAATACCACAGGCGTCTTAAGTTATTCTAAAGATGGCTCCCTGTGTCACATCTGTATGTACTGTACATATACGTAGACAGTATGTACTATACTGTATATGGAACATCCATAGACTCTATATTTAAATAAACAGTATGTACTGTACATGTCACATCAAAGCCTCATGACGTTAGTTTCTTAGGACTAATGGAGATCCACCGCCAACCGCTTTATGGGGGTTCCTTAAGAGCAGCAGAAAAGATAATGTTTTGATGCAGCAGGCCACAAACGCTCTCAAAAGGAAAGCCTCAACTCTTGCAGATTGTGCAATATTTATGTGTGCCATGACATCATCAAAGTCCTGCATCACTGTTATGTTAAACTTCTTATGTCCATACTGTAATCAGGGACATCACGGTTTTACAAATAAACTATTGATTGATTTGGCATCGTGTGCATCTTACTATTCCTCTAATTAGTAACCTGAATATGATCTTGAGAATATTTACTTGGCATTTGACGTTTTAGAAACATGCATGAGAGCCACACACGCGTATTTGGCGCAACCCTTCATGGGAGTTCATCCACTGCGCAGAACCGGGAGGACCAGACGATGCCCAAATACAGGCGAGTTCCCATGGATCTTTGAGAGTTCCAGGCGAGTTCCGCTAATCTTTCGGCGCCCATGCCGGCACAATGCGCCACTGAGCACAAACCATTCATTTGAATAAGGCGCCATCTTGGATCGCCAGGGCTTGGGCTGGGGATATGTGAAGTGAAGTGGTTGATTTTAGACCTGGAGATTTTTAAGAGGTACATGTATAGTTTTTACTCCCATCTACTGTTGAGATCATATACTGCAGTTTAGGGTAGGAGTGCTTCAAAGGACAATATGCCGTCTTTGATAGTGAAGGCCACCAAGGAAAGAATCCTTTAGTTTGATAAATGACCAGATCTCTCCATACATCTTACTTGACACAGAAGCGCTGAAATATAAACAGTCTGCGCTCTGAAGCCGCTTTCATGCACGTGCACAGAGGGGCTCGGCCACGCTTTGACCAATCAGCGCTGCTGATCAGAGCAGCAGTAGAGCGGGAAGGAAAACAGAGTTTGTAGCAGTAAAGTGTGGATTTAAAGAAAACCGAAGGATTTAAGAAGAAAAAAGGGACACTAAAATCCCCACATTATCCGATCTTTATGAAAGCTGTAGGTTCTCTGTCAGCTGAGGTCGAGAATTTAGTCTGCAGCACCACGAGCGCCCCCTGTGCCCATGGGTGGGACAGCTATAAGCTAGTAACACCCTATCCAGTTATTATAGATCCATGGGACATGGGCATACACAGAGGCAGGACTGCGGCTAAAAGCTCAGATTATTATTAGTGTTAGCTACGGCTCCACGTCCGCATCACCAGGTAAGAAAACAGAACATTCAAACTCACGCTGGTGATAAACGTAATCTGGCGATTGTTTTGTGAGGATTCTGTGTGTTTTGCATATTTGAGGCTTGTCACTGAATAAGTTTAGTTGCGTCGGATCGGGTCAGAACATCCGGAGACCCGTGTTCATATTCTGCCTCGTTCTCATTGTCAGTGTGAAGAAAGTTACGTATTGTTGTGTACAAATTACACAATGTGCCTCCTGTTGTTTTAACTCTTTGCTGTTATGACGCAGGTTTCTAGATTTTTGCACAATTCTTTTTCTAAAAGACTATTATTTGGGTCATTTTTTTACATAACTGCCCTCCTCCATGATCCCTTCTTCAAACTTGTGAAGGCACGGTAGAGGCAACAATATTAGTAGCATCTGTGAAACAAAAACACAATTCTCGCATCCTTTTTGGAGAGTACTCCAGCTCATGCACATATATAGGTCCAATTCTATATATGTGCATGGTGGAGGTAGATATTCCTAATAAAGTCCACTTTATTATTTTTTTAAAATAAACATTTTTTTTTTTCATTCGGAACAACTGTAAAAATTATAGATTATATAATTGTTGTAACATGGTCAAAAGCTCCAAAAAGACTATTTGACCTATTAAAGAAAAACACCCTGAAGTAGTGTAACTGGAGCCTTGTGCAGAGTGGGTGTGTTTGGCCCTCACCATACATCATCTCCACAGCGCTCAGGCTGAACAGCTCCTGCAGCGCGCGCAGACAGAGCTTTCCATCACACAGCAGCACCGGCCTCCGCTCATCAATGAACACGTTTTCAGACAGCTGCTTCTGCAAAAGACAAGGTGAAGCCAAGACTGAAGATGAACCAAAACAGAATGAAAAAACTGGCTATAATATTGAGTAGTGGATCACACACTGTATTTAGGAATACTGTGAAATTAAACATATAAGAACCTTTGTTTTTGATATTATGTGGGCTTTTGTTTAGAACCCCTGTGGCGGAACGAAAGCGAACATCCTTGGCCTTTGTACTCCCTACTCAGCTCCAGTTACCCCCTTATTGTTGAGCGCTGCCCAGGTGAGACAGATGAGGAAGATAGAGACCAGAAAGGCACCTGGACCAGACTACCGTAACGCTAGGCTCCTGTCAGTGGAAACAACTCCTTATCAACGTGGGGAAGGGTTAGGGTTTGCTGGATTTCCACAGACATAATTCTGCTGCTCCAGCCCCAGTGAACATCTAACATTTAGAGCTACGTATATTGTGTGGTCTCACTACTGTTCTGTATGCATCCACTGTGGGACTAACATAGGTTCTCTTATCTCATTATAAGTCATGCCACAAACTATATCGATTCAAGATATGCATTTTTCTGTCTGTCCTTGTGCCTCTTTAGATCTATTTGCTGTTGAATTTTTGTTCCAATAATTTTGCCACAACACCTGATATGATGTTTTCAGCGATGCAAGATACTGTTTGCAGGTTGTTTATTTATGAACAATTCAAGAGTTTGCTGAGATAATTTGGTAGAAAGCCTGTGAGCTAAAAATGTTGGTCTGAGGTCCTTTAAAGATTCTTTATAATGCATTTTATAACTGAACTGCTCACAATTGAGATTCCCACTTCAGTAAAAAACATTATGAGTCCTCTGTACAAAATGCCAGGCGTGTAAAAAGGTAGATTGAAGTTAGTCACTAAAAATATCTGTATGGAATGTGTCAATAACAATGTATTTTATAAAACAACCCCACCACATAGCTGATTATCCTTAGATGGGATATGAACAGTTAACCTTTCAGAGTAAATGCTATACAAATTTTCTCTAAATTGAAAATCTCATTGTGTGGCAATGGGTAACAACAGGGTCAAATTGGATGGTGTTCATATCAGATAACTACTCTCTTAATCTGATATAATCTGATTCATTCCACTCAGGCATCTGGATTTAAGCACCTGAACAGAAGTGCTGATACCAGATAGCATCAGCTTTATCTTATTCTAGATAGGAGAATGACTGTAAATTAGCTAATTCAATTTAATGCAAATTCAGAGTGACTTTCAAAAGGACTAAAGTCTTAGTTTATGTACACAATTCTAACATACAATGATAAGACCTATTTGTGTTTTATCATAAACTTATAGTTTATAAATACCAGAAACTCTTAAGCACCAGAAGTCATAGGAAAAAGTAATTACAGGATATTACGAAGTCCTTAAAGTTGTGTGCACAGGATATTATCTTGTGTGTGGAGAGACCTGTGGCTTTCTTGAGAATCTCTCTGCTGGTGATATAGTGCTGGCAGATATGGGATGGTAATATGGTATGGTGAGATCGAAGCTTGTTTTTATATCTAATTTTAGCAATGTGAGGTAAAATAGCTCATGTTAAGATCCATGTTGTATGTGAAATTGGGTGCATTTACTCAAAGCAAATGACAACATACGTGTACATGTCAGAGCAAAGACATGACTGCATGAAGTAGTGGATGTTGAACGTGACAAACGTGCCATGTGTGATTTTAAAACAATGAATTGCGTAAAACTGTGCCAAAAATATATAATACTGGTATATAATCCGGTACACGTTACTCTTTTTCATAGAAAAAAATAAATCCAAAAGTGCGTGTTCAATAATATCATTTTAGGGGTATGTAAATTTCTCCTGTGTGAGATTAATAAAGTACATCTTATCTTCTATAAAAATATATATAATTTTTTAAAACATTTTGTATTATCCATTACACACAATATAATTGATATCAATCATTCTTTATGTTTTGGTAACTGGAAACTGATTGTATTGTGTAAGCGGTTATCCTACGGTTACCTGGCACGTCACGTTGACATAGGAAGGCTCTGTATAGTGTGGATAGACACTTTGAGCTTTCTTCCCGTTTTGCGTGAAGTCCCTCATATCCGCCATACACTGCTGCACATCTGAGAAGCGCGAGAAAAGCCTCTCCATGTTGTGCACCAGCTGCTCCAGGGCGCGCTCTCTTTGGATGGCCTTCCTGTCCCCCAGAGGCAGACCTGGATCGGCGTGGAGTTTATCCGATGGCTCTAGTCGCGGCGAACTGGCCCGGCTCGAGTCCCTGCTCGCCTGGCCAGCTACGGCCAGGCTGTTTAGTCGGCTCACTTGCTCCATGTCGTAATTTTCCAACGTGATGGACGAAGAACTGGACTGCGTTTTGTCGGACACGCGGTCGGAGAAATCCACGGAGCTGGTGATGGGGCTCGCCTCGCGACTTCGCACTTCTTCGATGAGCCGTCTTCTGTTGGCAGGTGAGCGGACCACCCCGCCTCCTGGTAACACCAAGTCCTTAATCCCCACCGGTCGCTCCCTGTCCTCTTTAGAGATGTGTTCTGAGTGTCTCCTAATCCCTGGTCCCATACTTGGACTAGGATTGCCCATGGGTGGGGGGTTAGTAGGAATTTCCCCTTCGTTTAACAGCTCCTTAGCTAAAAGACGCAACATGTATTTGTCTGTGTTTGAAGCAGGCAGGAAGGCCGGGTCGTTGGACTTCTGCCTACCAATCATGAGAAGAAGCATTTTGTCACTAAGAAAGCAAACGCCTTTTGGCCTGTCGTTTGCCTGTAGCGAGATCTGCTGTATGTTGGGCATAGCAGAAGGTGTGATGCAATACACAAGAACCATGTTAGAGGTGTTGGAAGCCACAGCTACCGTCGAGCAGCGGGGGTCAAACGCTATAATATCAGGGACTAAAATTCCAGGGATACTAACTTTTCGTGTTGTGGTGACCTTACGCTCGTACGTTACGAGAATAAGATGGGAGGAGTCCTGGCCTGAGCCTGTGAGAGTATCTCTACGACGGAGGTGAAGGAGTATACTGGGTTCGGAGCGCCTATGCCGGGCCAAAAGATGAGTGAGATCCAGAGGTCCGGCAGTGGGGAGGTACGAGCGCTCAGAGAAGGATCTCCTCCTGTCTAACACGCTGTCCTCCTCAGAGATCTCCTGGCTCTGAATAGACTCTCCTTCGTTTGGCAAATCAAATGACATCCCAGCGTTTAGGCCGCAAATTTTATCCAGAGGGAGCTCTGTGGCGACAGTAACTTGCGCTTCTCCCGTGGATTCAATGGCGCAGACATAACCACCAACATCAAATATAGGGCAAAAGGAGCACGCAACAATGCTTTTCTGAACATCATTCCAAATGTACGAATGCAGAGCGCTGCCTATAGCCACGACAAGACGAGTCCCATCTTTAGTCCAGCAAGCACAATGTATAAGACCGCTGCCTTTGATGTCTGCTTTGATTCTCCGGTTGTCCACCCGAACCGAAAACAGGACTGAAGTGTCTTTCTTGGTCAGTACAGCTAACACATCCAGTTTAGGATGCCACACGCAGCCCTGGGACAACAATGGGAAAGGTTCGCTCATCTCGCAGGTTTGGGTACACAAGAGTTTGTTCTGCTCCAAAGTGCTGAGCTGTAGTTGCCACACAGTAATATGCTTCTTATGCTGAACAGCCAACAGCGCCGGTGAATCCAAGCAGCAGGTTGGGCCCCAAAAGAGCCCAAGGACATGCTCAAATTGTCCAATAACATTTGTGTCCCCAAATTTGACTTCTCCATTGATGAAATACAAGGCTGTCAAGCAGACCTGTTTGCCATCTGTCCAGGCTATCCCATGCACGGGATGAATAGCTTGATGTAGTGTGTTGATGCCGGTCCTAAGGAGCTTTACCTTTCCCAGATCCATCCTGTCAGCAGTGGCAAAAGAGAAAATTACTCACAAAGTAATCATGCCATTGTTTGTTCAATAAAACGACACAGGAATGACTAAAGGTGTGTATAAAGATTAGGAATAGGAATAGCCGTTCGTGTCTCCTCTCAAGTACATACCTTAATCTCCCGGCCTGAGCTGGGGCAGTAGTGACGAGCACTAATAGCTGCTTACGTTTCCATGACCTTAACAACACACGGGTCCAGTGCTGAGCTGTGAGAATTATCATTACAATACGAGAGTGTGAGAGTGGGTGGGTCTTACTTACATACTGTCAGATTACATTAGGAAAATTAGCATTCAATAACTCTGCAGTAAGTCAATTATGATAATAATGTACCCGACCTTTACCCCCATAAAATACTTTAATAAACCAGGCTGAGCAGGATTGAAAAGTACAACAAATTAAACCGCATCATGATGTCTTTATCTTATTGGAAAGCATTTTATCTTTTGCATACTACAAGTAAGATCCGTGGGCGTCACTAATTGATGCTTTTGGCTGAGAGCTGATTGGCTGAGCAGAGGTTATCCCGTTTTTTAGCCAAGCTGATCTGAAGATGTGCAGAGCCAAAAGATGCATGCATGTGAAAATTAGGTACAGATGAACTGATTATGGATTTTATCTTCATAATTTGGTTTGATTGCTGGGGAACCCACAGACAATACTTTTTCCTGTCAGGTTGATTTTTTTGGCAGGTTGACATTAATTGTTATGTTACACTCCTAAACATAAACAGACTAAAACACGTAGCGAAAAGGTTTTATGATTAAACCTGATAAAATATAGTTGATGTATGTAAAAATATAATTCTGATCGAACAAATAATATTGCTACAACTCAACATAATGTTCTACAGTGCATTTGACCAAGCAGTGGGTGGAGGGCCTGCTGACAATCATGTATGGTTTATGTATGAAAAACGTTAGATACTCCAGATTTCAAGTCCTAAAGACTAGCCATAAACGACAAATCAAAAACGTAGTGCATTTAAACATTATAAAGTTGGTTACTACAAGTATACTTTTCTGGCTGATGTGATCAACCAGAAACCAGAAAACGGAAGGTCCTTCAATACTATACACACAATTAATTCAGCGTTAATTTGTCTAAATGTATATGAAGGAAAGCACAAAACAAATATGTAATCTGGAGTGGCATGCGGATGTTAAGGAACACGAACTAGTCGTAAATATGATAGTCCATATGCATTCATATCTGCGTGCGCGAACAATATTTATTTTTAAAGAAATACACCTGAATATTACCAATAGTTATGAATTGCTGCTCCCACGGTGTGTTGCTATGGTTGCTAATGTAGAAGATCCGGAAGCACAACGACACACGTGTTTGGTGGTGCATTCAGGGACTTTAAAATGCTCGTATGTCGTCCCGCTGCAAGCTAGCCAACCGCAACTCTAACCATAGTCCCACCTAGCCAAAAATCTGTTCCTAATCTAAACAGCATTTTGGTTCTTAATCACATTTAGAGATAAAAATAGCAAGAACATTTGAGCATGTTATTCGACCTGGGATTTTAGTAGTGAGCCCGCTATGGCCCCGATGCGTTCAAAGGTTCTATTGCCTGCGCCACTGTCTGCATGGGAGATGTAGTAAATTGCAATGAAACTAAATGACCACTTGATGGCGCTCCGTAAATGTTTCTACTTTTACTCCAAACCGTTAATAGTATAGATCCATGCTTAAAACGCACACACATCAAATATGTGTTCTAATATTCATAAAATACAGGCTCTGAATATCATATACATATTGATTTTGCGGGAATTGAGCTGATAACGTAGCTCTCTAGTGTATGGCTAGGTACAGTGAGCATAGCCTGACGTATCCTCAGTGTGGAACTATCTCGTCTGCTGGATTTGTGCGCCCCCTTGGATCCTGACTGCTTGTTGCTGAATGCATGCTATCCTCCTTTACGGGCAGGTCTGTAGCAGCTAAAGGGGTAATATTAGCTCTCTGGGAGTCTTGTTAGCTTGTATGGTTCGGTGCTAATAGCAGTAGCTGCACAAGAATGGGTGTGGAAGTCGAAACTATAGCTCCGGGTGATGGTAAGTTGATTTATTCGCTTGTGTGTGTAGTGATGTCGGGTACTGTTGCTAACATCGAGGCTCCCTATCTTGCAAATAACAAAAAGTGGTTTCTATACCTTGAATTGGTAAATTATTGTTACGGAATACACGCGATTCATTCTGTAGATACCATTGGCGCATATTAAAACTGCGTTATGGCAATGTTTTATGATCGGTCATTATCACCACAAATCGCACCATGTTTGCGTATATATCTGCTTACTTTATATGTCTAGACATCTTATAAGCCTGGGATCAAATCTAAAAATAAGCATATAGTAGCGGTAAACATGCTGCTTTTTGTCAATTGCTTTCAGATGCATGCACTGGATGCTGGCATGAAATAAGGCGTTTTCTGGACATTGGCGTTTACAGTGTAATTGGGGACATTTGATACCCTTTTAGCTTGTAAAAATAAGCTGCAGGCTAAAGTTTCAATATGCAAGAGGGACCCCAGAGTGGACCTCAAGCTAGCTGCTTATAGTCTGCATGTGCTATAGGCCAAAGGAACTCAGCCAGGAACAGCACCAGTTATGAACCCAGCTATTGTTAATATGGAGGATTAGTACAAGCATTTACTGCACAGGGCTGGGCATAAAGGCATTTGGAATCACTCATGCCATGTTGGGACTCTGTGCAATGTTTGGACACATTATCATAAACAAAATGAGCTGTATGCATTTAGCTATTCTTACTTTATTCTAAGTGAAGTGTTTCCAAGAGTGGTTTTGTCTTGGTTGTTATGGTTTGTGACTGGGTTATCCCTGTTTTAGTGAGGTTTAATCTGTGGGCTGTTCTCAAAACGACAGACTGCTATGGCCCAGAGATCAGCTGACCATAATGTATGAAGTCAGCCTTGTCTCCTTGTCCAATATGGTGTACCTCATTTATTTCATATTCTTGCTTAAACTAATACGTTTTTTTTGTTCCTGCAGGAAGAACATTTCCAAAGAAGGGCCAGACATGTGTGGTACATTACATAGGTGAATCCCTTTTCTACTACTACTACAGCCATTAATACTATTCAGAGCAGTGGTATGGTCTAAAACACGATACAAAGCACTTCAGTTGATCCTATAACTAAAGTATGCTTTCAAATTAGACATTTTCTTTTCATTGTTGCTGTGTTGTTGTCAAGATAAATTGATTTCTAATGACTCCATTGTTTCAAATACAAAAAGCTAGAACTCTTTACTGTAGAACCACAGCCTAATGCATAAGCAATTGTAATTTATTTCAATATGTAGTGCGTATGTGTATAGTATGTGTAGCCATAGTTATAAACTTTACATTTAACTGGATCAATGTTGGTGCTGCTGTTATTGCTGTTACAACGCCTCCTCTCTGGGATTTACCTGTTTGCATGTTTGCACCTGTGTCTAGCCGTGGCGTCATAGCGACACCACACCCAAACAGCAGTCACACATGGAGTAGCACAAAAGGCCTGCTGTCATCTCCCATTGAGATTGCAGACTACACAGACTTCCCCTTTTTCCTGTATTTGTTGCCGTGTCCAATTTCGAGACATTTTGGTAAATACATTTGGGTTGTTCTTGCCTCAGGCTTGGGCGTGCAGACAACTAGGTCAGACAGTAAGTAAACAAAGGCCAGCTCGTGTATCATGGCGCTGTGGAATGATTGGTTTATTACAAGGCTATAAAAAAGTGTTGTGTCACCACGATGGGATGTTGAGTGTATTCATTGTGCTTGGTTATTGTGTTGCAGCTGCAGGCAGGTGTAGAGCTCCAGCCAAGTCTAATTATTTTTGTGCAGCTAATTCCCACAATTCAACATGTCTGCTGTGTTTTTAAGCCCTGTCTCAATGTGAATTAAGAATTTTGTTGACATTTAAATTAGGGATGTACAATATCTTGAATATTATCTCTATTATGGCAAGTGCAATATTGATCTCGCCACAATTTGCAATATTGTATGTACAAATTAGGTGCTGTTATTAGGTGTAAACATTTTCCATTAGCTTATAAAGCAACAAATAAGAATCGTTGGAAAGAAGAGATTAGGGAATAGGAGATCAGCAACAACTTAAAAGCTCTGCACTGACAACATGCTCTGGATTTCTATGGGAAGGAAAATAATGTTGTTATGGTCCTTGATATCACAGAACTTATTTCCAATGACATGCAGCCCCTTTTTCAAGCATTAGCTGACTGTTTTCATTAAATGTTTCAACAAAACATGATACAATAGTGCTGATTAGACATTTAGTGATTTTGATCATGCATATTAGTAAATTATGTCAATCTTTTAATAATCTAAACTGTACCAGCATTGATGTTGATTATCAAGGAAAGATTTATAATGGTTATAGGATTGCCTGCTTTGACTCCCACAACAAAATTACACTTGAGAAGTGATGAGACCGTAATAGGCTCACTCCACGCTAAACTGTACAATGTGTCAAATTTAACTTCAAGCTTCAATAAAATAAATGTATTAACTGATAATGTTGTACCTCATAATTCTCTAATACTATTTAGTTTATAAATATACATAGGATAATCTCAGATGGGCAGCTCCAAACCATTTCAAGAAAAATGGATGCCTTTCAATTTTTATTTATTGAACTTTGGGCAGCAGAATCATTGGACAGCAGCAAGACTTACTCACAGCCATTTATAATAACACCAATTTTGAGGAAAGGCTCCCAGATCTCCACAAACAGCTGACATACTCTGCACTCACACTACAGTCTGCTCCCATCAGGGCGTAGGTTCAGGTCCCTCCATTCAAAACAAAAAGGGCCACCACCAGCTTCCGCCAACCTTAATTCGTCTTTTAAACAGCAGATTTGGAGATCTGTTTTATCTATTTTATATTGCATATTCATATCTTGTGTTTCTGTATTTTATGTACCCCCACTGGTGCTCCGTCTGTAAATGAAGTTCCTCACGGATTAATAAAGTTATTTGAATTGAAGAGAATTGAATTTGGGACACAATTGTTACATGCATAGGTTTTCCCCATTCTCTCTCTACCATCCTCATATTTACAAAAACAAGTGAAAATTGAAAATGACCTCTCGTGCCTGGAAAGTCACATTATTACATTAGCTCGCCTAATTCCATTCAGTCAAATGCAAGATGGGTTTGCTATCTTGCAACTTGCAAGTCAGATCCGTGAAAAAGCTGGCCCGCTCAGCAGCAAAGTCATTTTATCAAACGATTCAGGAAAAACCATAATGTCTTCATGGAGAACAGATTCCCAGTACCAAATAGTACACCATTAATGTAGCTTACTTGGAAAATGTACTTCTCTACGTTCAAAGGAACTTTCACTTGGATTGTTGCAAGATTACAGTAATCACATTTTCCGATCCAAGACTCTTTGTTTTATTGTGTCACTTAGGATTAGAAAATGCAGGACCTCTAAGTAGTCATGTGACCACATCCCTGAATTATTTTACAGTACATACTCGTGGCATACAGTAAACTTTCCACTCTATTCCCCTCTTCTGTGCAGTGATAAGAAAGCTGTGATAGTGTCATGATGTCAGCATCATGACACTATCACAGTGTCTCAAAGTTTTTAAAAAGATGTTGACGCCTTTGAAAACCTAATTTTTCCCAAACATTGTGTCACCACCACTTTCACCTACCACCCACAAATCCATGCTGCTGGGCGTTTTCATATTAGTCAAAAAGCACTTTGGCAGACATCAGATTTTGAGCTTCATTCATGGTAATTGTTTAGATGGATAGCAACAGGATTATACTGTGTATCTTAAGCTAATGGTGGATCAGGCATCAGGGTCAAAAGTCCACTGGTCGCACATTCTATTTTGGTGTCACTTTTAGAATGAGACTGCACTACAGACTATACAGGACAATTAGTCATCCTAATTATAATAGTGTAAATCATCATCTGAAAGAGATTAGAGCAAACACAACATTGTCAATCTATAATATATATATATATATATTTTTTTTATTCTATTGGAACTGAATGTAATATTTTCAGTTAAAATGACAACTACTGTACATATTTTATATGTTCCAGATAGCAGGTCAACATGTATAAGACATATTAGTATTAGAAATATAATGAACATGATGTCCATAATTCTTTTATGGTTTTAAGGCAGAAACAATGTGAGAGCAGAATGAGGATTCCCAATTTTTTGGGGTGAAATTGATCTGGGTTGGCTTTTTTTTTGTATAACAAACAAACACACAAGAAAAATAATGTATCATTTGTATCATTTATATTGAAACCCCAGCAGTTGGATTGCTCATAAATTGAGCGACCTTTTTAACATAAATTACATTGTACTCTTTATTCTCTATATATTACCACAAAGGATTGACATTCTACTAGTTTAGGTAAAATATATTCAAAACTGCTCATAGGATCTCCCATGTTGTCATGTTTGTGATTCTTTTTTTATTGACGTCAAGGTACTGTCCTTTTGAAAAAATCAAAATAAGATAATTGCTGTTGCAATCAGAATATTGCATGGATCATGTTACTTATTTACACTCGTAAATATAATGTCCGCTTTTAATTTCCTTTCCATCCAATTTTCTAGTCTGCTTGAAAACCCTGCATTTCAGTTCAGGGATTAGTCTGAGCTCAGACTTCTAAAGGTTTGAATGAAAAAGCCCCTCGACAGTTCTGAAATGTTAAAAAATGTGAACTTTGTAGAACATAATCAGTAATAAGTGTCAACTACTCTGCTTGGATTCCAACCCAATTCATAATCTTTTCTGTTTTACACTGAATTAATAGACTTTGTACTTTGTACTAGGCTTATCATGACATTCATTTCAGTGTTGATAGAAAAATTAATCTCTTTGTGCTATTTATGATAGAATTTTAATTCCTTGTTAAACTGCTCCAGAATAGTTCAATATGGTCATTTATGTGCATATGTAGTATCAATTCTTTCTTTTTTTTGAAGAGACTAGTAAAATCATATATTTAAAATCAAATTCCAATTGCTGATAAGGCTTATAAAAAATTGTCATTTTTTGCTTACTTCCTCCTTCCAAAATGTGTAGTTCAGGATGTCAGAATATCTAAATGTCACAATTTAGAATTACATTTTTTAACTAGATTAGCTGCACAATGTTTATGCATGATTATTCCAAGTTGGGTAACCTAACTTTCTTGTTTTATATATAACACATGTTGTTTAGAATAAATATTGTGTCTGCTGTGTCTAATCGGACTACTTTATTGTATAGAAAACGCTTGTAAGATCACAATATTCACAATATTACTTTGTTGATTGACACAAAAGCAAACAAACTAACTTACTAGAATCTCTCGTCTTGACAGAACGTCTGCTTTGATTTCACATTAACTTAAAGATGGATTTTCTGACTCTGGCCGTGAAAAAGGGAGTAGATCTTGACACACCATGCACATCCCTCTGCCTCAAGGCTCCAGTGTGCGTTCAGATTGGATTGCATTGTGGTCAGTGATAACATCAGCTGTGAAGTGCCCAGGCGAACCACGGCTGACGTCACCGCTAAATGTAGAGGCGTCTTTCCCCTCACCATGTTTGTGATCCGCACTCATCCTGAATCCTGAGAACCAGCACTGGGCCGATTGGACTGCATGCGTCATATCGAAATAGATAGGGCTGTAAGTCAGGAGAGGCCGAGTGTGGGCTTACATAGGGGAACGATGAGATTGAAAAATATACTTCATTAATTGATTGTATTAGGATTGTATTTGGACTTTGGTTTTTATAGATGAATTATGCCCAAAAGTTTATATGGAGAAAAGTTTTAAACCTACTGTACATCAATTTACACCCACTAATACAATAACTGATCCAGACATCATAGGGTTGTCCCAAAACTGTATTTTTTTGTTTGTGTAAGACTGATTTATTTTGGAAGTAACTAATTACAAACGTTTCTAGTTGCTGCTACATATTCCTTGTTGAAATAACTATCATAAAAATGTATCTTATTGTAACTCAAGCTATTGTACATGCAGATTTATAGATTTGTTTGTCAATAAAAAGGACCTGATTCAACATTTGACCAGAAAAGACAGAAAAGACAAAATTCCACAGTTCCAAAATCAACAATATTTAAATCTCTTAACAAGATAAGAGTTCCTTTACTTTCCAAATACTAATACAAGAATCTTTTGAGCTCCTGGCCCTGACTTTCCCTAACTCCTACTGACTAACACAGCATAGATTAATCACATAGAGTATGTGCAAGGGGGGCGTGGCATATCTGGAGAGTGAGACGTCATCTTTTGGTCCATATATGGTAAGACCGACTGAGAGTCTGGTCTGGGTCTGGTCTCATCTCCTGTCCGGTGAGATAAGGAGGAAGACTCCCTTTCCGAAAAGAATATCTCCCAGGCTATCTATTGTCCATTGTTCTACTGTAAACTCATTGACCTCAAAACTATACAATATTATGATTAGACATAGAATTTCACAATTTCGTTAAATGTTGACACATGAATGAAAACATGATTGTGTTTCGACGTGTGCTGTATTTAAAGTTCTACCACTGTTTGAAATGTGAGGAAAAAAAATATTATACACAATAATTGTGACAAAACTAGGGCTGAAACAACTAATCGATTAATCGACGACTAATCAATTATTGAAATAGTCGACAACTATTTTAGTAATCGATTAATCGTTTTCTGGTTCACACGGACTCAAACAGAGCAAAAATGACATGAAAATGTAGTATTTTTGATTAAAACCGACTTTGTTTTTATAATTTCATGAATATCTGTCTGTCTCATCCAATCAGATAGCAGAATTAGCACAAAGAGCCTGTTACAAACATTTACTTTAAGTTTACGCCATCAATACGTCCTCGAGTGTTGCCACTTTAGCTTTTTGTGATGAAAAAATATTTTTTTTCTACACAATTCACAGCCAAGCGATTACTCGATTAATCGTAAAAATAATTGATAGATTAATCGATTACAAAATAATCGTTAGTTGCAGCTCTAGACAAAACTCAGCTGAATAGGATTATTATTTTAAGACTAAAACTTACCCAAAATAGTTATTTTAAGTCTGTAAAATTGTATTACAAATATTTCATATTGTCATGAATGTAAATGGTAATCTATTAGATATTAGTTTTAATGAGTAACTGAAAAGAAATCTATAAGAATTAGGGAAAAATTAAGGCTGGGAAATTAATATCGGTAATCTTCTGAGTTAGTGTATGATTTAAAAGAATGCATCTCCAATTCAAACAGCATTTCTGTGAGTATGCCGCAACCGCACCACCGTCTCCGTCTGTGCCTTCAACAAAGGACCGCTACTGTCAATTGATTTTTATTTGCATATAGTAAATAAAAAAAGTACATAATGTGCAATAGAGAGTGTGAAGAAATACACATCATATATTCACTTTGTGTTTCAGTTGTCTCTTTAAAGAATCCAGTGTGGCTACAGTCTTCATTCCAGAGGGTTGGCCCACTTTAGATCAGATTTCAATAACAAAACTGTTGCCTTATAACTAATTAAGTGAAGTGTGAAAACTAATTACAGTTCATTTATTTTATTTTCGGAGCGTGGATCCCCCCCATTAATTTCCCCCAAAATAGCAGCTTGTCCTTCTGGAGTCTGCCACATTCAAATCCATAGAAAGAAACACAAAAAAACCCCACAGATCGTTACTGGTTTCATCACAAAAGCAAAGTAAAAACACAAATACAAATAACACATCTCACGTTTACAAACTATTTTCCTTCAGCCATATTGTGTTTAAAATGGACCACATATCTGCAATGCCATCTGTCTAGACACCTTGTTGCTGCATAGGCCTCCAATATGCTGTTTATTTTCCTTGCACCTAATTACATGTTCCACTTGACACTCGAGACGCATTTTTGAACTGTCTGTAGTATTGCGACAACACCGGTTATTACTAAGTTTCATGAGACTTGACGCATTGTAAGAAAGCTGAAATGGTAAACTGCAATCCTCATTAGCGATATTGAAAATACTAACACAAAACCAACTGCTATGAAGTTGCAACTACTGCCTGTGTAGACTTTGCCAATTGTATAATTTACAACGAAAATATAACAATTTGTGGCAAGGAGTAATCTTTATATATATTTATAGTGCTGATACTAATTTTAGACGACATAAAAAATTAACCTTGAATCAGAGAGAAATCCAATGAGATAATTCAATCTTGCTCATTTTGAGGAATGTTGGGCTAATGACAAAACAAATAAAAGGCCGTTCTTACAAAACAACAACAAGAAAAGGAAAAACGTGTAAATTATTACTTAATTAAGCCTCTGTTCTGAACTAGGTGTTGCTGATATCCCCTTTAGTATTGTGGATTTGTGGACAACTCCAAGTTAGCTTTGTCTGTATAAGTCTTAAGCCCACTGTCTGCATGTGTGATATTAAGCCTTTAATATAGATCATGATCATTATAGAACTATCCAGAAACCGCCTTGTTTTTGTCTGATGTTTGTACTGACACTTCCATCTTCCATGTCTTTGTACTAAGATAGGAGAACCTTTTATTCATCCCATGTTGGGGAATGTAAGTGTTGCAGCGCACGGATCAAGGGCAGTATGAATTTTGAACAAACGCACAACGATAGCCACAGATTATTGTGAATTTGTGATATTTGAAGGACAGTTATTCAAAACTGTCTTTTTTTGTGTTTTTGTTTTTTAACCATGTCAAAATGCAGTTCACCTAAATGCATATATTTTAAATTCTTTACTCTAATGAATCCTCTCACTATGATGTGGACAATTTAGCCATTTTCTACCCTTTGAAACAAAAGTATTAGTTTTGTGATTCCTCCAGTCGATTTAGTATCTCCACAAAGGCTTGCCTCCAATTTGACGTTAAATCTTTATTTTATAATCAAAATATAATCAAAATGTAATTAGTTAGTCCGTCTGGATTGAGATGTTCCACAAATACTTCTACATTTTCTCTACCTGAAATCTATCTTCATTGCCAATATGAAAAAAAATAATGCGTCATATTTTTTATTTCAAGATTTTCTAAATACAGTGCCAAGACACAAGTCCAGTATACTTTTGGATTATGTACAAATAGCTGTGACCATGTTTATTCACAGAGCAACATATGGGCTGGAAGCATCCAAATTATTTTTGACAACTCCAGTAAAAAGAGTCCATCTGTTTTATGTCTGCTGCAGCTGCGTAATGCATCCAACACATATAAGTTTACCCCAGACAGATAGCTCAACACGCTCCGGTTTAATCCATGCTCGGGCTGGGAGGGCAGGGGGAGATTTGGGTGGTGGGTGGTGGGGGTGGGGGTGGCTGCTGGCATCTCTCCTAGACGGGGGCGCGACAGGATACGGCGCAGAAATAACCCCACCCTACTGCATGATACAGTCCGGCTAAAAAGACCAGCTTGAGAAAGCGTGTCCAGAGCAGAGGGAGAGATAGGCCAAGGCTGCATTTGTGCGCAGGCCCCACCCATGCGCAGCCCCGTGCCCTGCGATAACAAACCAGTGATACCAGCAGCGTTTAGGGCCTGTTTTGATTGTTGAGGCATTCCTGAAGACAACTGGCCCTCCGCTCCTGCCATGGCACACGCTGGCATGGCTCTACTGCTGTTTAAAGCAATTTATGGGGCTACTGCATTAAGGACTCAGACACATACTTCATTTCATAATTCTATTTATCATTGAGTATAGTGCATGATTTTTGTCACAAAACAATGTTACACAAATATAACAATTACCATAGTGACAACACGATATCCGATAATATCAATGTTTGCATGTTCACTATGGATGAAATGCTAACCAACCCTACGGCAGCTGTTCTGTTACAACAAATAACATGTTTTAGTGTTAGGTCAGGTCAAGTTACAGGAAATGTAATGAATGGGACCTTGTAGGTGTTCCAGCAGAACAATATGTGCTCCAGACAGCCAACAGAATATGTAAAGTACACAGATTTATATACATTTTTGTAATTGTGTAATTGTTTTAGTAAGATTTAACTTACTTCTGTCATTATATTATTAATTTGACGACAATTACAATTAAGCTTAGTTACATTGCCCACAACAATTAGCCTGGCTAACGCCAGACTGCTGTGTGCGCTGGCGTTAGCCAGGCTACACAACAATAGTTTTTCGTACAAATTTGTAGTATTTAAATGATTGCTGTATTATGTAGCCTAGTATTTGACAATGATACTGACCGTGTGTGGGTGCGTCCCATCACAGATGCAAACCCACAGGTTTAAGATCGGTCACTGCTCACAGACTTAAAATGCTGACATTTAAAGCCATAGGTTTTCTAAAAAGTTTGTCTCTTTTAGGGCTCACACAACCTTTATTTTCCTCACGGAAGAGTAACCTTCTCAAGCCACCCCCGTAAATGAGTCATATTAGATTCTTATAATAATAATCTTTTGTGACATTAGCGCTGCTCTGAGCATTGTGTGTGATTGTGCTTTCAGTAATCAATCTAATTGTTAACAACTTTATATACAGACTCAAATATAAAATACCCTGAAACAACTCAGTGACAATTGTAACAAAATACTTTTACATTTAAATGCATGTTCAACATGTGTTGTAAAGTTCAATCTGGTCACATGTGGAAAGAAACTGTTAGAATGGACCAGCTTCGCAAGGAGTGATATCTCCTCCCAGAGGGAAGAAGCTGGAACATGGCCTTCCCAGGGTACCCATAAGAGCCACTGATGATTATAAGAAATCCATTTAAAAATCTGAACAGGCAGCTCACAGCTCTGTCCTTTTAGCAGAGCGGATCACCAAGACTGAAACATTGTCGATGAAAAATGTAATGCCATACAACATTTAAATGGAATTCAGCAAAACGCAAATCCTCCACCAGGACCCCGTTTGCTCGCAGGTGTTATGCCTTTGCTTAGCATGCACTTGGTGTCTCTGCTTGGAACCATCCCAGCCGCAGATATCCATGCCTCTTGCGGTGGCGGAGTGGGAGACGCGGGTCCACCGTCTAAGTTTAGGCTGGAGTGAAAGTGGAGAAGGTTTACTGATGTCTGCTAACTCCACATGCAGGTTCAAGCGCCAGGTATTCTCACTTATGGCGGAGAAAGATAAACGAGAGAAAAGCGCTGCCAATCTAGTGCACAAACTGTACATTTTGGGTTTAAAGATGTTGTTGATCTAGATGACACGCATTTATTAATTTTATTTTAACCTTTTTTTAACCACGAATAATATAAACTGTATAATTTACTATTAGTAATTGGTGAATTTAGAGAAAGAGTTCTACCATTCAAATTTTTAAAAATGCCCTTCTTAAAAAACAAACATCTTATAACTTAATGATTTCATTTGTATCACACATTTGACATCACAAATTAAGATTTAAGAAGCGTGTTATGTCAACAATTTGAAATGCCAACATCAATATTCTCACGATCATGTGAACGGGTCAAGAAGGCCAGGAAATGATTGAAGTATTTTTTTGTTTTGCGCCCAGAGCTCAAAGCTGTTATTACGCTTGAGTTGTCTGGGACTGTTGTAAGGAGAACATTCCAGCACTTTCCCCCTCAGATATGGCCACTACTCGGCCTAATTCAGTTTTAAAATATTCCTCAAATCCAGGCCACCCGTGCTCCAATGTAGGTCGTCTTATTTTCTGTTTTTAGTGATATTTCATTAATTATTTAAATATATTTTGGTTTGGTTCATTTTAAAGGAAACTTATTGTTGAAACACTAGAATTATTGACAACATGACACAGCATCTCCACTCTGTCCTTTTCCTAACCCTGTAAAAATGTGAATCCCTCTAAAGTAATTACACAATAATACTGCTATTACCCATTGAATGATTGACTAAACAACTGAAGGTTTACACACTTGTCTTTCAATAATATTTTTTGTGATGAGACATAAAACTTATAATAAATTAGGGCTGTTTTGTTGTGGCCCTAATAAAAAAAATATATAGTTTGTGTATTTTGTTTATACTTGGATCCCTGTATTTATCATTTTCTTTGTGGAATGTTGGATTGAAGCTGTGGTTATTTTTTCTATATTTATATTTTATGTTATGGAGGTATTTTATACAAATACTTGAGTTTGGATATTCTTTTCTGAAGCTGATGGAAACTGCACTGACCTCGAGTTTTCTTTATAATCCACGTTAATATCACGTCCTATGATAGTATAACAATTAGAATTTTGAATGGCGCAGGTGTATCAGGCAGTTTAAGAAAAGTTATAGGGGTAATTTTTCCAAATACTTTTTTTCTGGTCGATTTCTGAATAAAATGAGTTCAGTTATGTTTGGATTGAACCAAAACTGTACATAAAGTAAAGGCTGATGAATGATAGGCTGTGTGTATAATCTGAATACAACTGTTACTATTTTATAAAATAAGCATTACATTAAGTATAACATGCCATGGTAACAACAGTAAGCAACATTTTTTACACGCTTTTACATGCACGCTATAAAGGGCGAAAAGGGGGTCCAAATAGTCAGGGGAAATCTCCTTCCATTGGGTCAGTTTCCACCATTCCATTTTAAACAAATGTGATGGATATAATTAATTTGTCTCCAACACATAGTCAGATTCTTGTGACTGTGCTGCTATTTTTGACCCGGACTCCCCTACAGGTTTCAAGCGTGTGTACAACAAGTATATCAGTTCCTTAACATTTCAAAGTGTAAATAGCTAAATAGCTAAAGCTGGAAGAATCACGTTTGGTCTTTTTCACACAAAAATGTGCACAATGCGTTCTCTTTGTTCATTTTGATAACTGAGACTCATCCAAGGTTTAGATAAAGTGTCTAGACTGTATTAATCCGTTGACTAATCTACTAGGGATTAATTTTTAACTACTCACTCACCATGTCTATAAAGAAGTTAATCTGGGACCAGAGCATTTCTTCTGCATTTTCTCAATGTATAAATAAAACTAACTCCTTTTTTGTTGTGTGTTCCTTTTCTTTCACAGGTATGCTGCAGAATGGAAAAAAGTTTGACTCGTCTCGAGATAGGAATAAACCTTTTCAGTTCAGGCTTGGAAAGTCGGAGGTCATTAAGGGCTGGGAGGACGGCGTAGCACTGGTAAAACTCCCTCAGCATTACTATACTCACAGGAAGCATCAAGGCATATAAGAAATATAATGCAAACACGTCTTTTGAGCGTTTAACCATCTTACAACATCGTTCTTCAAAAACAGAACTGGAGTTGTTTTTAGATCCATCCATCAAGGTTTCTTGCCTAGATTTAGTTTTTATTGAATCTGAAGTTGCAGAATTCTTCGGTGGTGACACAATCCACACTTACATTGTTGATGATTATACAAATTCTGCAAAGAACTATGCTAAGACTAGTCCAAAGCAGAGTTCATTCAACTTCAGCTAACATACAACATACACTTTAAAGCTTCAAACTTCTGGAATTCAATATCTAGTGAGAAAAGAAACAAATATGATTCATCCACTATTGACAGAGCAGAATCTTCGATACATTGGCATCAGTCTTGGCTCCAAAAAAATCAAATCAGTTGTTCCTTAGTTTTAACAGCCTTTTAATCATAGAGTTTGTGATAGTCTTGCCAAGACAGGACTCAACGGGTGATGATTGAGCAGTGAAGAGTTGAACGTTGCCCATGCTATTTTGACACTTTTCTTTGGCTTGAAAGATAAATGATTACGCATAGTATTTTAACATCCTTTTATCTCTAACAAAATGAGAAAAATTTCAAATTATCAAAATTTGATAACGTTGAGACACTGCTGTCAAATATGTTTTTTTAACATATTGATTTTATTCCATACTGAGAAACATTTGAGGAAAAGTATGCAGCTGTCCCGCCATCAGAACAGGTGCATGGTTTACGTTTAAAAAAAAAACTTTATTTTTATTTTTTTTAGATAATATTCTTGGGTCACTACTGGGGCTGTTTCAGTAAAAGATTTAGGATGGGCAAATGTTCCCAATTATGGCAAAGGGTACTGTAGATTTATTTGAATCTTGTTACTTTCCTCTTGATAATCTTTTAATCTTGTCAACATAAATAAACCACATGTATTGACGCGTGTCTGTTGTACGTTTCAGATGAGCCTGGGTCAGAGAGCTAAACTCACCTGCACACCAGACGTGGCCTATGGAGCTGTTGGGCACCCCGGGGTCATCCCTCCTAACGCCACACTTGTATTTGACGTAGAATTACTTAAACTGGAGTAAAGTCATCCTCAAAGATTTTTAAAAGGCTGCGTTTGTCACAGGGAGAAAACTACCAGCCGCCACCTCCCACAACTTATGTTATTATCGTTTGATTTCTACTTTTTCAGTTCAGTATTTTAAAAGTATTGTATGCTGCTTTGCTCACACCACCACACATGTTTCATCCTGCTTTTCCTGACACATCATGCATAATGTTTGTTGTTTTAAGTAAAAAAATGCTTTTTTTGATTCGTTTTCATCTGTTCTTTTGTTGTTAATAAATTCAATTAAAGTCATTATCCAACCACATAATGTTGCAATCAAAAAACTGCCTTACAGTTCAATCAAGCAGAGGATTGGTGGAGTTTGGCTACAAGTACAATAGCTAATCTTTAATATTCTACCTGGGCATTACCACTGTCTTTATTGCCACTTTGATATAATAAGGTTAGTCCTGCTGAATGCTCTGAATGATGTTGCTACGTTATATTTTATATCCTTCATAACATTTTCTGCTAATGTGCCCTATTCAAGCTAATACTGTACAGAACTCTGACAGCCATTACTACTTATATCGTCCAAATCTCTTGAATAAAATGGCATGTACTGTGTTCAGACAAACTGCTGTTGTCTTTCTTGTTATGTAAGCAGCACGAGGTTGTAGCAGCACTGCCGTCTGCTGGCTGTTTCCAGATGTACAAGTTATGTTATGGGCGTTATTGTTAAAGTAATGGATTTTTCCATTCGTGCATAAAGAAATAGGACAATCCATCATGAGATAAGTATTATATATATATATATATATATATATATATATATATATATAATACTTATTTTTTTTTAAAAAAGCAACACGTTGTCATGGCAGCTTAAAAGAAGAAATGGAGTATTGATTTGACTTTGGTTTTGTTATGTTGGAAGTAATAATGCCATTATATTTATAATAGTTTATATACATAATGGCGACAGTAGCTCAGTTGGTAGAGCATTGGCCTTAAGGCCAGAAGGTCGTGGGTTCAATTCCCACCTCTACACCTTCTCCACCGACTCCCACTGATGACTCCTGTCGTTGTGTCCTTGGGCAAGACACTTAACCCCACTTTGCCCAAAGCCCCCACTGAAAGATCAAGGCTATGCTCACACTCAGAGAGCAGCCGTCCTCCTGTGGACTCACCACCTGCAGAGGGTCAGTGAGGGGCTGGTGCTATGAGACTTGGGTGGCATCTCTGACTGCCACCCCCCTGACCCAGAAATGGATTAAAGGGTAGAAAATGGATGGATGGATATATACATAACAAAAATGAATCAAATCACACTATTATTCCAACTATTTTTTTTTTTTTTTAAGAAAGTGACTATTTACTAACACCTTTCATTTTTGAGTGACACGCATGGCAACAAGTCAATATTCATTTGAATTCCAGTGGTATTATTTTCTTGAATATTTACCATAGAATAGACTGTAGATGCATTTACAATTTTTTTGTAAATATCTATAAAGTACATAGTTGACTATGTGTCATCGAAATTTGTTAGGAAGCACTCAAAAAACCATGGATGTGTAGATCATTATAGATGGATCTATAATGTGTTATATATTTATATTTATAAAAAACACGGTTTACTTCCGCCATTAAGATGTACATCCGTGAACGCTGCCCTCTGATTGGATGAAGCTCACTCTTATGAAACGTCATTGGTTAAACTTTCACACGCCTTTTACATCACCCCGAAACAGCTCTTCCACAAGGTCAGAAATAAATCTAACATCAGTAATTTCTCTGTGCACATTACATATTATAACGAGGCTATGGGACGGATGTCACTGTATGTAGTCTACGATGGACAATGTTGGGGTTTTGCACATTTTTAGCAAGCCAATGTGACTGAATACACTTCTCTAGCGCTATGTTAATATGAAAATCATTTACTATTAAAACTCACTCGATTAGATATAACATGATCTAAAGATATGATCTAATGCACAAATTAGCATGGGTTCTGCAGCAACGAGCGACTCTGTTATGCTAACAGCTAGCTGAGCTAGCTGTTAGCATAACAAAGCGGTGTGTGTGAAAGTATAAATGGGAATGTATTTTTGAAATAACACAATTACTTAAAACGCACGGCTTTAGTAGTATCGTCTTCTGAAAAGAATATGATTGTGTCGGACTCTTACAACGTTGGGTGGAAGAAGCAGCTCTTAGCTCAAGATTTTTCCAATAAATCTCAAGTTTTTGATTCCTGTCAATGAGAGCTGATTAGTTTATATGTGTCCATATGTTTCCATAAAAAGTATGAATGTTTTATGCATTTGATGTTTTGAGTAATTCCACATTTTCTTGATCAACAATTTTATTATTAGATATAATCCTAAAGTGAGAAAGTTCCTTAGAAATCAGGGTGTCCTTTTATTTTCATCCTTTGCCAGTTGAAATTCAATGTGACACTAAGATGAGACAAGGATTGCTAATAGCAATAGATTTCGGTGAGCCTTTATTCTCAAAGTATGATGTAATTTTGATTTTATATGACAAACAACACAAACGTGATCTCTATATTTTGAGTCCATTTCCCAAAACCTTTTGGTTATATTTTAGTTTTTAAAGTATATGCAGCTCTACATCTCTGACCTAACACACATATATTGGCCTATAGAAATATTAGTAATTTTGATAATCATTAAGTCTTTATAAACATCACTAGTAGAATTTACTTACTCATCAAAATATATAAGGGGGGAAATTATATGATAGATTATTTAGTCCTTTAGACAATGAAACAATGAAAAAAAAGATATTGGATGAACCAATTAGAGATCATTGTTGTTGGATCAGTTTCAGTTCTATAATCTTGGTCGCGTAGAGCATTTTGATTGTTGTAATACGATTATTTACTGGCTATATAGAATTTTAATTTCCACCATTCAATTTGTTTTTTTTTTCACTTGCACATAGACCATATGTAAACAACTGTACACATGTTGTAATAATATAACTGGGAAAAGAAGCAGAAATCATTCTCTAATCTGTGTAGTTGTGTTATTTTCAGGCGGCCCATGCTTGTCTGAAGGTGACTGAGGCAGCATGTTGTCAGCACACAGAGCTCTTTCTGCACGTCATCTGTTCAAAGCCTCCGTTGGCACCTCAAGCTCTCCCTGCTCCTTGCTTCACACCAGCCTCCGATGTCGAGATCAGGTCGAAATTCATCCGGAGTGGGCCAGCCTGGCGAAGAAACAGCTCAAAGGCAAGGATCCAGAAGACCTGATATGGCGCACACCTGAAGGTCTGAATATCAAGCCTGTGTACACCAAAGCGGACTCGGCCTCCAGCCCCGATGAGCTCCCAGGAGTCTTTCCCTTCACTAGAGGGCCCTATCCCACCATGTACACTTACAGACCATGGACCATCAGGCAGTATGCAGGCTTCAGCACGGTGGAGGAGAGCAACAAGTTCTATAAGGATAATATCAAAGGTAATATCAATGTTGCTGCAATTACTAATAAACTAAACAAGGTTGTCAAAATGATTACAAATCATATTTATCAGTACTAAAACCCCAAACTAAGTAAGAACTGTAAGTAATCAATATTTTTTTTATATAGAACCTTTCACAGACCAGAGTCACAAAGCACTATATAATAGTTGTGGGCATTTGTCTCTCACTCCACACAGAAATAGAAGCAAGGTCGCCAGGCCGCATGCCAGACCTGCTGTACTGACCACATTGACCAAACAGAGCAACAAGTTTGAGTTTATATTACTGACTGATTTTTATTTTACTTTATATTATGATCGTAGGTTGACCACATGATTACATTCATTTAAAATGTTTTTATTTGTATTATTTTTTTTTTTTGATTTTTTATGAGTGGCTGGTGCTAAGTGTACTGGGTGCAGCTCTGACTGCCACCCCCCTGACCCAGAAATTGATTAAGGGGAAGAAAATGGATGGATGGATGGATATATTTTTATTTATTTAATGTGTGCAGTTGCTTGGATTGGATCAAAGTAGTATTATTTGGGCTATAACAAGTTAATCATTTATTGTTAATCACAACTACTGTAATCAATTAAATATAAATAATAATCATTATTATGATTATCATTATTATTTATATTTAATTGATTAGTTTTAGTAATCAATCCATTGTTTCTGGACCTTACATAGACTTAAACTTGCTGAGAAGAGGTACAGTATTACGACAAAAATCAAACAATCCAAAGTGTAAAAAGTAAAATCTCCTATGACTCAAGCCCTTTATATAAGAATTGTTAATTGCTTAGCCAATTTATGTTTATTGAATATTTTGGGTTCAATGATGACGGTTGAATAAATCAATTTATTTTCTTTATTATTTGATACTGATAGCAATGCCTTGGTTTTATACACAGCTTTCACATGGCATTATTCATACACCAGTTTGTGCCATTGCACTCTCCAACCACCAGCAATCATTCACGCACACACCAGACACATAGTAGGCCCCAATGTGGCACCTGGTGTTCACAGATGTCTCCCATCACAGTACTAACCAGGCCTTGCCCTACTTAGCTTCTAAAGTCTGCCGGGATTTCACATGCAGCTGGTGCTATAAATAAGCTCGTAAATGTTTTATAAAATGTCATATTACTCGCAGTGGCAGCAAGACTAATATTAATCTTTCTGAAATTCACAAACTACCATTTTGCATGTGGTTGAAGATCCTGTTGTAAACATGTTTTAAAACAATAAAACATAAACAGGTCCAAAACAATAACTGTGTATTTGTGCTGTTTATAATATGAAAATTCAAAAAACCTAAACTTTTCTGTTCCCGAGGTCGTAGTGCTTTCTATTGTATTATATGTAAGAAGGTTGTGGAAACCATGACATATTGGTGGTGAGACAGTGAGGGGGCTTTGATTGGGTAGAAACTATCTTCTTTGGAGCTGTCAGACTAGCCATGAAAACTTTTCTTTGATTTCTTTTGTAAATCCGTTTGAGAAAGGATGACACCAGGGGAAACGAGCAATTTCACAGAACAAAGATGGGACAAACGATTGGCTATCACCTCCCGCAAGTGTAAAACTCCTGAACATGTGATAATAGGTAACCATAGTTTGCATTAACAGGTGCCATTCCATCAGAAAAAGTCAAAGGTTTACTGAGAATCTTGTGGTACCTTTTAAAAAGTACTCTTGCATTGCATAAGTACATATTATTATCCACTATTCATCACTGTAGTATCCAGTATCTTGTTTATTCATTGATATTGAAATACACTTTCTAATTCTAGTGTCTTGACAACAGTAGAAGAGAGATTTTGCTTCCCCTCTACTGAATAGATTATAAACTATTACGTACCTTTTTTCATAGATTTTTTTTTTTTTTTTTACAAATCGATCAATCACAACATTGTCAACTAATGTATTTGTTATGTCATGCATTGACTTTGAAACGTGATGTGAATAGAGATTTCATTTAATTGGCTCAGAATAGGTGAGAATTTGTTCAAAATGAAACTGCAAAAAAGCAGTGCATTATATTCGAATGATTAAAGTAAATTAAAACAAAACGCTCAGCATAAATGTTTATGCCACAAAGTCAAAAGAGTATTCAAATTCAATGATTTCTCACATTTGAAATCTAGACCAGAATGGTCTAGAGACTGTTCAGGGACACAAACAAAAGATTAGTTTACAGAGTAAAATCTCAGCTTTGTACAAACAATTGGTTTAGTTATTCAGAGCACTGAACCAATCAGTCTGTGTGTGGTGCATAATCCCTCTCTTTGATGTTAGTGTGCTAACTGAGGGCATATTTATTTATGGTTCAAAACAAACTAGAATGGGAAATGTGCCAAAAAGATAAGAGACTAGAGATGGTTTGAATGTTTTCCATCAACAGGAAAAGCCCAGTGAGGGAAACGGAGATAGACTCACTATAGGCTCATAGGCTCATAGGCTCCCCAATGGTAGGGAGAGTATAAAACATTTCTATCTTTATTTTTAATGCAGCCCAAACTCTAAATAGACAGTGTGTGTTCTTTTCCTCACATTTTGATATAATCATGTCATTGTTGTTTTGTCATGAATTTTTTATTTCTTCCCATATTAGGGTGAATTGGTCACATTAGTTTTAATTGTAGTCATGCAGTTGAAAATAATCCAATATGACTGAAATCCACAATTCCCAACCCAGTTTGATAAAGTAATGTTTGTTTGGATGGGGCTGAGGGGTCTTTTTGAAGTATTGTCACAAGAAAAACTTTTTGGAAGATGATATATGCAACAGTAAGTAGTGAAACTAGTTAATACCACTGACACATCATAATAAAGCTGTATAAGAGTAGCATAATTGCCTTCTTAAAAACAGGAGGAGTGAGTGCTACAGGGTCCAAATGTTAAAAACTTAAGTAAAATCAGGTGCTCTTCAGGATGAGAAATAGCATAGCAAACAAAGATACCCTTTCTGTGGAAAAGTAAACACAGGGTAAAATCCGAGGCACTCTGATAAAAAAGTCCTTTAATGAGGGAAAGGGACCAACGTGTTTCGGCCACGCAGGGCCTTATTCAGGGCAGTGCCCTGGTCCCTTTCCCTCATTAAAGGACTTTTCATTAATCAGAGTGCCTCGGATTTTACCCTGTGTTTACTTTTCCACAGAAAGGGTATCTTTGTTTGCTAGCATAATTGCCTAATTGAACCCATAAAATGCAGCCATTACAAACAAAAAATGCCAATATCTCTGTCATTGCTAAATAAGTGAATACTGATGTGTTACTTTAAATTATATGACACGAGGCTCAGGTTTGGTTTTGACGAGGGAACAACAGTGGAAATATGGTTAAAACCTCAAAGACGACATTATGATGTGTTACTTAAAGAGTAAACATTTTGGTCTTCAAAGTCTTAATAGACTTAGATTTCAATGTTTATAAGTTATGTGATTTCTTTTTGACAGCTGGCCAGCAAGGTCTGTCCGTGGCCTTTGATCTCCCCACACACCGCGGCTACGACTCGGACAACCCTAGAGTCCATGGCGACGTCGGCATGGCGGGCGTGGCCATTGATACGGTGGAGGACATGAAGATGCTTTTTGACGGCATTCCCCTGGAGAAAATGTCTGTTTCCATGACTATGAACGGAGCAGTGATCCCGGTTCTGGCCATGTTCATCGTGACCGGAGAGGAACAGGGCGTTTCCAAGGCCAATCTCACGGGCACCATCCAAAATGACATTTTAAAAGAGTTCATGGTTCGAAATACCTACATTTTCCCTCCAGAACCTTCCATGCACGCCATAGCGGATATCTTTGCCTACACATCAAAGGTAACCATTCGAACAAACAGAAGCATCTGGAGGAAAAAAGTAACAGGCTTTCAATAGGATTTTAGAATATTTCATATTTCAAAAAACACTCTTGCGCATTGTAGCATTACGTGTTCCCTTGACAACACATGAGGCAGTTCCAGGCTGTTCACACCCCCATCTCTACCAGTGCAGGTTATAGTGGCAAACTGTTTTCATCTCAGTGAACAATCAGTCTTAGTGTTTTTGGTAGCTTCCCTAGGATTTTTTTTTTTACCCAATATTTATTCCGGCAATAAATATTGTTTTATGCCACATGTCTATGCTCTGCAGTCTCGTGGATACAAAGTGCATTTATAAATTTGTTTTTTGGATTGGTGACATTAAATCATCATCATTAAATAGTTCTTAAATGTGATCTGACAAAACCTGAGGCGATACTGAAAACATGTATTTATTTATTTGTTTCAATTGTAGACAAAAACATTATTTTGATTCCCAGAGTAGCCATCAAATCTTGTTCATTCAGTTCCATTTGAATAGTCCTTTATATAAATAAAATACTTACTATGTCAATGCTGCGTATTCATATTACAGAGATGAGGAAGGCAGAGTGAAAAAATACTTTTGGGCTTTAGTGCAGAGGAGAAAATTAACCATAAATAATATCCCCATAATCCAAACCACGTGGTACTTATGACTTAATCATCTCATGACTCAATAATCTCATAATTATGACTTATGCAGTCAGTGTTGAACGAGCCACATACAACCTGAATTAAGGGAGAGTTGGTTAATAAAATGACCCCCTATTACCAAACCTTTTTTTTTGCTGTTTCTGACCTAATTCAGTCATAATTATGAGATGCGTCCTCCATAGTATGTAGGATTTATTTCTTCAATACTGACTTTTCCGCGCAATTAATATAACTTTGTCTCTTTTCTTCAGTTATAATGATGGTGTTCTTCCCACAGAATATGCCAAAGTTCAACTCCATCTCTATCAGCGGATATCACCTGCAGGAAGCCGGGGCCGACGCCATCCTGGAAGTGGCCTACACCATCGCCAATGGGCTGGAGTACTGCCGCACGGGGCTGAAGGCAGGACTAACCATAGACCAGTTTGCGCCCAGGTTTGGCTAATGATTCTGTTTCTTTTCAACTGTTCTGCATTTCTTATTGTGAACAAAGACTACCACAAACATACACCTGGAATGTTCACAAAAGCTCAGAAACGCATTCAGATTCAGTATAATCAAATATTTGTGCAAAAATTTCCACTGTGCATAATAGAAAACAAAACACTGAAGACAATATAGACACATACAGGAAAACAATTGACACAGTGAAATAAGATTTAAAACAGCATGTACAAAGCCCCAGGGAACGAATGACAAAATTAACATACTTTTCTGTTAGGGCAGTAAATAATGTATCATTTTATTACAATTTAATTATAGTAAATTATGAATTTCCCCATGTTTTCACCATTTCAATGTTTGATTTGCTTTTTTGCTCTCAAACCATCATACACTAAGAAAGACAAGAGGACAAAAAATGCACAAGCTCTGATACCTGTCTAAATTATATTTTCTGGTTGAATTAGCCCGGTTTGTTGTGTTGCTAGATCAGCCACTCAACTGCAGATAATAGCCTCACCTGATACAAGTAATCACCAGAAATACTGTTAAAGATCTACGTAGACATTTTTTGATCCGTTAATATTATTCAGAGATCCACACTTTGCAAACAGAAGACTGAAGAGAGATTTTTCAAAAATCTGTTTTACACCAATAATGTTGTAATTTTTCTAATTTCTTGTGCATTATGTACAGGGCCAAATGCTTTTTTTTTTTTTTTTTTAAACTAAATCTCATATAATTGTTTAGGTATTTTATCAAATCCCTCCTTATACCTTCATTGTTTTTGGAAAGGCCCTTTTAAGAACTTATTTTTTGTTCATTGCTAGCATGGAGTTTAGAATTTAGTTTACGTTTACTTTTGTAGACTGTCCTTCTTCTGGGGCATCGGGATGAATTTTTACATGGAGATCGCTAAGCTGAGAGCGGCACGAAAACTCTGGGCCACACTCATCAAGGAAAAGTTTGATCCGAAAAGCGCAAAGTCCCTCCTCCTCCGCACACACTGCCAAACATCCGGCTGGTCCCTCACTGAACAGGTGGGTGCAAAGAATGGACAGAAGCAAAGAAAAGACCTGCAATACACAATCTTATTCAATAGGAAAGACAACCGTTTCCCTGTTTTTTCAACGACACCTATAATGCTAAATCAGAGTTTAGAAAATCTTTCGTCTCCAAATTACACCTGAGAATATTATTTTCAGATTACGTTCACTGCCTTTGTTTGCCTGCTTTGACATATTCTAACATGATTTTAAAGGCTTCCATTGGGCTGTTGCTTTTCTTTTCTCTCCTCTGATTTTGTGCAGAATTTTTGATGATAAAAATATAGCTTTAAAATGTCTTAAAACATGCCATAATAGCCATATAGCCTCTTAGTAAAAATGGAAAATCAAAACAAGGGCCTTTTCTTGCAGGCTGTATTTGTCAAGTCTGCCTTAGGGAATTTGTGTAGCAGCCATTTTCACACAGCACACAGTCAAAACCAAAATAGCGTACACATAACAGTGCAGCTGCAAACATCTTTTCAAAAACAAACTCATTCAAAACAGGATGTATGGTGTCACAGAGAGCAGCCCGCACTTTTTGTGGCGCTCTCTCTAAAACTCATGAGAAGTTTCTTTGAAAAAGTCACGTAAAAGCGAAAATAAATCACACCTTACATGCTGTCTTCATCTTCACTTTGAGCTGAGTTTTCCAGTTGGATGGATTTTTAAAAATAATTATTTTATCCTTTGAAGGTGAGGTAGTCCAATTTTAATACATTAGGATAACTATGGCTATGTATTATGAGATTTTTAATGAAAACCTTCCATCAGCAAGGGAGCAAGCAAGTATTCAAATGAACTTTTTTATTGACCAAATACTTATTTTTCACAATAATTTGCAAAGAAATTATTAAAAAGGTATACTTATGATGAAAATCACAATCCTCCCACATCTTTTTAAATGCTAGAACTTGCACAATTGGTGGCTGACTTAATACTTTATTGCCCCAATGTATCTCCTAGGTAAAAGAGTTGTCCTGTTATGGGCTAGAATAATAATTTGTCAAGTGAATTATTTTTTTAAATAGATTTTACAAACTACAACCGATCGTATGAGACTACCCAAGACCACGCTCTCTGACCCTACGCCTCTCCAACTACTTGCTCTGTGCTAAGGCTGAACCTAATGTTCACCTAATTGATATAGGTTTAATATGATACATTCTACAACTCCCATCTAATCTGCACACTTACCACATAGCACTAAGACCTCAAACCAAGAATAACATGTTTTCTATCTTCCGCAGGACCCATATAACAACGTGATCCGCACTGTAATTGAAGGCATGGCCGCTGTCTTTGGCGGCACTCAGTCCCTCCACACCAACTCATTTGACGAGGCGCTGGGATTACCCACGGTGAAGAGCGCCCGCATCGCTCGAAACACACAGATCATTATCCAAGAGGAGTCTGGGATTCCTAAAGTGGCTGATCCCTGGGGGGGGTCCCACATGATGGAGGCTCTCACTAATGATGTCTACAATACTGCCCTCAAGGTAAAACTATGCACCTCTAACAAGCTAATACTGGAGACTTATTCATCTGACGTGGTTTTATGGAAATATGGAAGTCTAGACGTGTGACTGTTTCCTAAGTGAATTAGATCACTATTGAGATTCCAAAATGTTGAATGAGCCACTGTTGTCATTAGAAATAGCAAATGAATAGTCGACAAAACAGCCTTCACGGCACGCTATGTAACCACGAGGGCACAGTGGTTAGTACTTGTACTTCACAGCAAGAAGATCCTGGGTTTGAGTCCACTTCCCCACAGACCTTTCTGTGTGGAGTTTGAGAAGTGGTGGGAAAACAGATGGAATTTATCCGAAAGCTACGATCTGGTTTATTTACAGAGCTGCTGTTTTTACTACTAAAAAATAATTGGTAAAAACGGTAAAGTAACAGTAACAGTTGCAAACACATTTTGTGGAAAAAGTACAGTTATTTGACTGCATGTCCACATGCTGAAAAATGCTCACATAGAAGTGTGTGTGTGGTTTATTTTTTTATTTTATTATTTTTAAATCACTAGACCCTGATAATGACAACAGTTGCAAACTTTTTACAAACAATTTGAACTTGCACACTTCCTAACTGAAACTATCCTATTAGTTCTTCTGTTTCTAGTTATATACATTTTCCTTATTATTCTTCACACGTATGCTTCACAAATGTGCAAGGCCTGCAAGGTCGCATGGCGCCGTAAAGATGGCGCCGTGGCAAGAGTTCTGGTGTGTGTCGTCTGGTGCACAATGGGGTAGTCTTGCACAGTTTTTCCAATGTGGTTTTACTGCAAATGGCAAATAAATGAATCTGAGGTATTTTTGTTCTGTTTTATCCCTGATGAGTTCCTGTATTTCATCAATGTCAGAAGTTTGAATCCTCTGAGCACTCACAATCATTCATGCTTTCTTTTTATTTATTTGAAATAATTAGTCTTTTTTTATAGTTCTACAAAGAAGGTGCTATTTTGTAAAGGTATTGGTTAATGGTTCGAAGTTTCATAGAGGCCGAGGAGAACCAACCTCCAACCTCCCCTGCTCTTCTCCCTGTACACCAACCACTGCACCTTCAGCCACAACTCCGTGAAGCTCATCAAGTTCGTAGATGACACCACCCTCATTGGACTCATCTCCAACAACGATGAGTCCGCCTACAGGAGGGAGGTGGACCGGCTGGTGTCCTGGTGCAGTGGTAACCTGTAGCTGAACGCCCAGAAGACAGTGGAAATGAAGGCAAAACACAGCCCCCCCTTAACACCATCATCATCGTCACCCAGGACCTCAAGTGGGAGCCCCCAGACATTTTTTTTTTACACGTTTATTGCAGTAATTTTTGTTAATATTTTTCACGAGGAGTTAGTGGACATGTGTGCCTTTTAATATGAGCGGCCTTTGTGGGAATGGTTATATTCAAAGTATTAGAGTAAAATTAGTTTGTAAAACACCTGCGACGCAGCGACACGAAGCAGGAGCCGCAGTTCTGAGCGGAGCCAGAGCAGAGCCAGAGGTCTCCAGAGATCAGAGAAGTATTTGGTACTGGCTCACTCAGATTCAGAGGAGGAAGACACGCAGTGAAGCAGATACAGACATTATTAGTGACAGGAGTCCGCGCCACAATAGTCCACAGTCACCCACAGTTTGCGTCCTCCGTGTGGCCCCGTGGTAAAGAGGCCCGGCTTTTCGGAGTCAGCGGTAAAGCGGTCCGCACATTAAAAGCGGATAGCCGCTTTATGCTGTTACTCACGGTAACATTGGAAAGAGAAGCCGCGGGGATGAGCCGCCACAATGCACTTTTTAACATAAAGCGGCCACCCGCTTTTAATGTGCGGACCTCTTTACAGCGGTGTGTGGCCGCAGTGGAAACATTCTGCGAACGCGAGGCAGGGGACGTGGTGAAGGGAACAGGGGGGTCATAACACCGGGCATGTGGGTGAATGCAGCGGGGATAAAAACAACCGCGGGGAACGCGGGAGACGTGGCAGAAGCCGCGGAAGAAAACACACAGCTAATCTGCCTTTACGGACGGAGATGATGATGATGAAGGCAGAGAGGAAGAAAATCCATAAAAGTGGATCAGAAATGTTGAAGAGCCTGTTGTTTATTGTTGAGACAATCTGACAAGTTCTGAGTCCATTCATTTAATCGTTATGTTTGATGAATTCTGGAGCCTCATTTCCACTGAGACAAACAGTATGCCACCAGGTCTTTTGAAAGGGTAATATTGAAACCAAACTGCAGATTTCATGACTGGTAAACTATAAGCAGTGCCATCTTGATCATTGAAGGTCTAATACATGATACAATTCCATATGGCTGCTGACCAGTGCTAAAATATTCTATATACATTGGATCTGTGAATTCATTCCTATCCCACATTGTGTTTTCATACTAAAGGTATTTCACGTTGACTGTTGACAGTATTCCCTGATCTCAAAATACACTCTCAAACTACAGCTTTTTGAAATCTATATACAATAAACATTTTCCAAAATGGCCACCACCTTGATGACGTCACAGTATGCAAATTAGATTAACAATCAACATCCATCCCAAAGTTTGGTTCATACTGAAGATATTTCTCATTTACAATATGCCTTCATCTCAAACTACTTTAAAGTTATAGCCTTTTGAAATCTTGAAATCGAAATTGTAAATTTTTTTGAAAGAAATGGGCTTAGTGCTGTGTGAAAATCCCTCGTCAATGGCCTGGGCTCTGCACCGTGCTCCTCTTTGCTGTCGTCGTTGCAACATGTCCAGAAGTTCAACTTTTCAGCACTAACCATGTTGTGGGTTTAGTCCATGGTTTTGTCAAGGAGAAAATTAGCATACAGCACTTACAGTCACACTGCTAGCTCTCAGACAAAGATTTACATTTGTCAGTGTGAATGCTGTGATACAGGAAACACTGCACAGAGATTACCCCTTAGCCAATCAGGACGCAGAACACAGTACGCTGGTTCTTCCTTAGCCAATCAGGATGAACATTGCAAGTTCATATACAGTGAAAATCATGCTACAAATAAATCTGCAAGACCGCGAAAAGAGAACCTCTATTCAGCTGAGGAGACTCCGATTCAGAATAAATAATAACACATTTTTCCTGTATGGAAGTGTCTGATTTGGTTTTTGTATGTAATTTTTTTTACTATCATGTTTTAGATTATAGATTAGACAGTGAGCCAGATCAGATATATCCCAATGAAAAAAATGTTTTTGCACTTTATGATGTGAGAATTGTATACATGCATGTGTAAGAAAATTGAGGGGGGGATATCCCCCCTTGGGCCATGGCTAGGGGGGGACTGATCCCCCCCCCCCCCCCCTCTGGAGGAAACCCTGTAAGTCATTTTACTGCTCTTTATAAAGCCACTTTACTGCCGTCACCTTACTGCACTGCTTGATGTATATTGTGTGCACCGAGTGCACTTGTTTATAGTAATATTTGTAATCATTTTACTTTTTAATCTTTTTATATTTTTAGAATATGTTAAACTCAAGAAATTTTATTTTTAATTTTTATTATTACTTGTTTGCACCAAGAGCCAAAGCCATTTCCTATTCTGTGACTTACCTGTTACTTACATGGCATTAACAATGATTCTGATTCTGAAATAAAGTGTTGTTTTTTTCTTCAACTCAATTGATAAAGTCGTAAAATAACACAGCGTTTTCTTGTTTCCATTCAGTTCATTAAAGAGATTGAGGAGATGGGGGGGATGGCCCAAGCTGTGGCAGAGGGCATTCCCAAACTGCGCATTGAGGAGTGCGCTGCTCGCAGACAGGCGCGCATAGACTCAGGTAAGACAAAAAAAAGACAAGTACTTGCTAGAAGGCCCATCTCCGTAAAAAAACAAACAAAAAAACTCTTGTCCACGTGTTCACCTGTTTTATTTCAGCCCTCTTCTGTCTTTCACCTCTTCTCTGCTACCTTCAGAGACATTACTTTGCTTTTGCAGCACTTCCATTTTGTCCGAAATCACAAAAAACTAGCTTCAGCTTCTAACCGGCGATCCACTAAGCATGTGTAGCTAGACATCCAATTTCTTGCCTTGATCGGTCCTGAGAATAATGATTGACAAGAAGGTATTGAGGTAGACCAAACCGAATATCCCATTTTAAAGACTTTTGGTAAAGATGTTTAATTGATTTATGATCAAATTTGGAAATTAAACTTTTGTGTAATTTATTTGTTTCATGAAAATGCATAATTATACAAGTTTCAAATCATTCAAACAAATCATTCAATCATTTCCATGATCAGAAAGGAGCAGATAGAAGAATATTATTCTTATATAATTCTGCCCCCTCTTTTACAAAACAAAATTATATGGTTTTGCTGCTGATTCCTCTGCCTTCTTTATAAACACTTATAAGCACATACAATATATATATATATATACATACATACATACATACACACATACATATATACACATACATACATATACATACCCGCACATACATTTCATAATAAACATAACACGTAATTAAACATCACTTTTGTAGATTTGGATTTGTTTCCTCTTGTAAGTCTGTTTGAATTCTAAAATGGTTTTACAACTTTGTAAGTCTTTTTCTTGAGAATTCCACAATTTTACTCCAACAACAGATAAACTCATCTGTTTTAAAGTTGTTCGTGCTATTGGATGTTTGAAGTCATATCTCCTTCTATGATTTTGTTTTTCTGAAGTAAACACAAATAACTGTTGTAACTCTTCTGGAAGAGCTCTGTGACTGGCTTTAAACATGATCAATAAAGTTTGTAACTCTACTATATCCTTAAACTTAATCAGTCCTGATCTAATGAAAAGGGGATTAGTGTGATCTCTAAATCCAGCTTTATAAACAATTCGAATGGCTCTTTTCTGTAATAGAACTAAAGGCTGTATGTTGGTGCTGTAAGTATTACCCCATATTTCTACACAGTAATTAAAATAAGGAAGTACCATTGAGCAATATAACATTCTCAAAGTGTTACATGGTAACAAATATTTTGATTTATTCAATATAAATAAACTTTTAGATACCTTATTTTTTACATGCATTATATGTGATTTCCAAGTTAGTTTGTCATCCAAGATCACTCCAAGAAATCTAATTTCCGACACTTTCTCAATATTTACATCATTAATAGATATTCTAACTTCCGGTTTTATTTTATTGCCAAATATCATAAACTTTGTTTTTGTCAAATTTAAGGATAATTTATTTACATTAAACCACAAATTTAGTTTAACTAATTCCAGTTTAACCTCCTCAGCTAAACATTTTAAATCATCTCCTGAGCAAAAGAAGTTTGTATCATCTGCAAATAATACATGCTGAAAAATGTTTGAGACCTCACAGATATCGTTTATATATAAAATAAATAATTTGGGTCCTAAAATTGAGCCTTGTGGAAGTCCACATTTAATATTCAAGCTCTGTGACCTGTGGCCATCAAACTGAACATACTGTTGTCTCTGATGTAAGTAACTGCTTAGCCAATCCAGCACCACTCCCCTCACTCCATAGGTGTAAAGTTTAGAGATGAGAAGTGAGTGGTCTATTGTGTCGAAAGCCTTCTTTAAGTCAATGAAAATTCCGATTGTGTATTTCTTTTTGTCAATTGCTGTTGATATGTGTTCTACAATTTTCATTATGGCTAAGCTTGTCGCCCTATTGGACATTCATTCAATAGTTTATTTTTATCTATGAAGCTGTCCAATTTTTTCACAAACAATTTTTCTAATATTTTAGAAAATTGAGATAGCAGTGAAACTGGTCTGTAATTGTTAAATTTATGTTTATCTCCATTTTTGAAAAAAGGAATTAACTTAATGAAGTATATTTCCTAATATTTCTGTTTTGTAAATGCATTTTGTAAGAGTCAGTGGTTCGATGATTCAAGTGTTCCCATAGCTTTTTACAGTTCATCATGTTTCAGTAACTCTGGAAACTATTGTAGTGTCCTTGAGGAAGACACTCCAGTCTCCTTCACTCTTGAGTGTGTTGAATGAACGCCACAGATGTGCCTACATTAGTAACTCCCAAGGCTACTTTCAAAGCTGCCTCCCACCTCCATTTGCATTAAGATGACATTGTCATAATAAATATCAGTATAAAAACATGCACAACAAAAATCTACCTGCTAATCTGAACTATTCCGTGATCAGACTGGAAAGCTGTGCAGAGCAGCTCTCTGCTAATGAAAGGAGACTCATGAGCTTTTAAACTAGTGTTACCACTTCTTAAAATCAGAGTTATTATAAATACAGGTGGTGATGAATTGCTGATGTAACCACAGCTGCTCTGGGGCACACTGACAGAAGCGGGGTCTACCAGTATGTTCCATTGGCCCCTTAGGCCAACACCAACAGGCCATGCATGCACACACGCACACACACATGCACACACTATAGACTGACTCACACACACACACACACACACACACACACACACACACACACACACACACACACGATCTGTCCTTCACATGTCATGCAGGTATGGCCACGATAAAGGATTTAAATAATCTTTTCATCCTCTTTCCTGATTATTCAAAGTATTTGACTTTATAGCAGAATTATGAGTCTGTCATTTGCGTTGCTAGTTTCTCCAGTTAAAAATGTCTGACTCCTGCTGTAAAGCAAAACAGCAAATCAAAAACAAGAGAATGATCTTACCACTTGCCCCGAACCCCACTTTGGGAAGCAGTAATCTGGTGTATAGCTCTGTCCCTGTGTATGTAATGAGTGGCTTGCCCTGATTCTCACATTTACATAACATTATTGATTCTCACGGCTTTGAGGTGTGATAGGCCACACTTCACCTCACTATAAGGAATATAAAAACTAGATAAGACAGCAGCTCTATTATAGTATTTATCTCTGTATTTGACATTTCATTAATACCCTGGCCTGAAGCTGAACCACTATAGACAACACATGTTTGCAGTAATCCCTGTTCCTCATTTATATTCATTGGCTCCCTGCTTAGCTCTACTGAGACATGTAAAAGCTCAACTAAACCCTCTCACCATGATGTATCCAGTACATTATACATCAAGTTACTCACACACATGCACGCACTGTTGAAAACTTTCCAATTAACTCACTGACTGCCAGGCATTTTCAGATTTGAGAAGTGCATTCTGCCAGCAATTTCAGGTGATTTGACCCAACTTTGAAGTGCCACAGAATATTCATTTTTTAGACGATGTAAACACCAAGGGCACCAAATTAAAGATTCACCTCTCTGCTTTACTCTGAAAAAAACAGTTTGTTTCTACCTCTTACCGTTCTTGCGTTATTCGCCATAGAACAAAGCATACTTTCACCCATAACACCTGGTCTGAGCAAGAAAACAGAGAAAAGGAGCTGTATGTAAACAGGAACATATCAAGCAGAAAAGAGACTTTTAGATGCATTTTTGCTGCTTTAGTGACAACTCAAAACATCTCCACACTTGTTCCATTACAAAAATTATAAAAACATGACTCTGAAATAATACTTTTGATGGCAAATTGTTGGCAATTTATTCACAGATAGAAAATTTAACTTTCTTCTATACCATCAACCAAAACGTCAAACAACAACAACACAAAGATCAATAAAACTATAGATGTATAAAATAGAATGAAGCATGTGAATGTCAGTGTGCGAGTGAGTGTCTGTGTGAGTGAGTGTCTGTGTGAGTGAGTGTCTGTGTGAGTGAGTGTCAGTGTGTGTGAATGTCAGTGTGCGAGTGTGTGTCTGTGTGCGTGAGTGAGTGAGTGAGTGCGTGTGAGTGTTTGTGAGTGTGTCCGATAAATCATGATCAGGTTTGCTGAACGAATCTGAGGCATCAGTAACAGCAGCAGCTGATACGCTGAGAGAGGCGGAGGGCGTGTCTCTGCTCGGGGCTCTTGCTCCGCGCAAATGTGGCTGCAGAGACGGACCTCCACCGGGGTCTCCGCTCTCTCCCCTCTCGACCTCACTCACTGATCCGCGAGTCAATCCCTGAAGCAGTGTATACTGCTTATAACTATTCTTTTTCGCCATCACTCTTACTATACTATCGCTAAACTAGATCGCTGATCTGTCTCAATGCTCGCACGCTCTGCTACAGAAGCACGCTCTGCTACAGCAGCACGCTGTCCAAAGATCCCACACTCCTCCTCCTTCTCTCCACTGACTTATGACCTCTCCTGTGGTGCAATACTGCATCCTACTGGTGGTGATTTATCATTACAGGTACATTTGCACTATATATCAGTGTTGTGGGTCATTAACAAGGTGCGCCAGACATTACTGCAGCCTCCCGTGTAATAACACGAAAAAGTCGTCTAAGTCGTCTTGGGCAGTGAGCGTCACTATACAATAGAACGACTTTTGTCGTCATGGGCAGTGAATGAGTTAAGAAAGGCGATTGATAGTGTTAGGTTTTCCAATGAGTGGAATACAACGTTGGTTTTAGGATTGAAAAGTAAACCGGTGTGTTCTAAAGTTCTTGCTTTTTGGTAGTTAACACATGTCAGAGGAGTGCATTCATTCAAACAGACATAATAGATATTTTGTTGGACCCATGTCTCATAGAGCACAAGTAAATACAGTTTTCTGTGTCGGAATGGTTATTTTATATTTAGTCATTGTGTAGTATTTTAGAGAATGCACACTGTCTCTATGTGTCTTAGTTCTGAGCACGTTGCTTTTGGATAGGCTGGTGATAATGGTAATATTGTAACTACTACTGTACAGCCTTTATATTTTGTTGTTGTTGAACTTTCCTTTTAACAACATCATTCTTCTTCTCACATCTTTACACTTTTATTAAATCAAATTTGACATTTGTATCCTGTTATAAAATGACATTCCAATACAATTTGATTTCCCCATAATCCAATTAAGAATATTTTCTCTCTCCTTTGTTTTCCTCGCAATATTTGGTCTGTAATAAGCCCCTTTTGAACCTAAAATATTTGTGATTGAATTCTATACTATACCTGTCATTCACAAAAAAACATTTATAATTTATTTTAAGAAAACTAAGACCGGGGTTTCAACACGTTAATAAAGAAGACTTAAATACACAAAAATAACGTGTTACCTTGTTTTTTTGTAAATGACACATGGCTGAAAAAACTTATTCATTCAAATCTTCCACAGCGGATAAACTAGGCTTGCCCAACTTTTGGACCAGGCTTTAAATCCTGTTTCGAGAGGAAAAAATGTGCCATAAAAATGTATTGGATTATTTTGTTTCTGGGTACGCAACCTCATGCAAGGAGTAAGAATTGTAGAGGAAATGCAATACTTCAATGAATGGATCCAAGAGAAATAACTTTTTTGCATTTCATTGAAAAGCTGATGAGAAAAAACCTTACAATAAACTCTGCAGAGAGTTCGACAGGCACAATGCAATCCCAAGCTTGCCTCGCACCTCTCTGCCCTGCTCACGTTCCTCATCCAGTAATATAATTGTGTAGAGAAAGGACGAAGAACAAGACATATCACAGTGGGGCCAGGTGGGTTTGATTCATGCAGGAAGAGAAGATAGGATTAAGGATAGGAGAAAAAGAATGCCCGACACCTGCCATAACATATGATTCAATGAACCAAAAGGGAGTTTTGGTCCTGGTCAGTCCCAGGCTCAGGGCATGTAAAAGTGACCTCAGCACAGGGGGCCTTTGTTCCAATGTTATCAGTGGATTTGGTGCAATGATATTCAAATGGATTCATGAACACTTCATAAACCATCACCTCTGCCCTTATGACCGTCACTTTATATGCTACTGCACTCTACCGCGCTCTTAACGGTCTATTGTGTGCACCTAGTGCATATATAATATATAATAAACTGAAGAAATGTATGTAGATTTATTCTGCTTTAACTTGTTTGCACCGAGAGCCAAACCAATTACCCAGTTTGTGACTTCTTGTTACTAACATGGCAATAAAAACATTCTGATTCTGAAATATGAATTTTGCCATAACAGATTGCAAACATGTCAGCAAACATGTCAGCAAACATGTCAGCGCATGCGCTCACATTCTGCTTTGAGCAGGGACCCGCCCCCATCTGTTTTTACCCATTTTGCCTCACGGAACATTTATCCTGTGATCATTTCGGTGGGAAGATTATACTGTTGGACATGCTCCAGACACTTTCTAAATGATTTAAATTCAAAATATATGTGTGTGTGTGTGTATATATGTGTATATATATATATATATTTACTATGATATTGCTGGGGTAAATATGACCATGTTTTGCCGCATATATTTTTGTGCATTATGCTTCTTTTTATGTGACAAAAAGTTTATATTTTTGCGTGTTAAACATGGTGTTTTGGATGCTAAGAATCAATGGTTTGGGATAAATTTTGCAAAAAACCCTCTGCTGTGCGTCCCATGCACCAGAAAACACACAAAACAATTGATCCTGGAGCTCTGTAGACACAACCTTGATCAAAAGCTCAGGCATCACTGCTATTGCCGCTGGGTCAATATACAAAATATATAGATTTCTATCATATAAAAAGCTGAATAATCTACTTATGATTCTATTAGATGTTTGCCACTAGTGAATCATATTTGCCACCAGTTAATCATATTGTTTACTACGGGTGATTAACAATTTTTTCCCAAGTCATAAAATGTCTATTTGCACGTGTTTCTGGGTTGCTTGTTGTGGACTCTATTTTGATTTAAAATAGAGTCCACAACAGATAATAGAGACGCATGCTGCTGCGAGCAAGGGTGCAAAAAAGCCTTCCACCGTGGTTACTCAAATCTAAAATAAAGGCGTTAGGAGTGTGCTAATTTGGATATATTAACTAGAGACTTGTAATTAACTTGATTAAAATGTCACCACAGATACAAACCGTATGTGCAGGTTACATAGATATGATCTTTAGTAATGACTGTGCCAAACGTGTTCCAATAAATATGGAAGCTCAAACATTTAACTGCAGGGCTATATCGGACCCTGGCGTCAGTCTGACATTATTAGAAGAAGGAAGATCACCGCATGTTATGGACCTATTGAGCAGAGATCAGGAACTTGTGGAGCTAAGGGCAGATGTGTCATTGTCATGTTTTCAGATTAACTAATTGACTGCTAGCCATTTTTGAAGATTTCACTGATTTTCAAGACCCACAAAATATTGTGTGCTATGTCTATGCGAAATACAGTGACAGGTGACAAGATGGCGCCTGTGTTAGGCTGCGCGTCGGTCACCTCCCTGCTCTCTCGTGCATTTGTAATCCTTGTGATTTTTCTTGTGTCAACCCTTCCAACCACTAGCTATGTCTCTGCAATTATACAATATGATCGGGCCACGTTGTTTCGCATTAAGGCTCATATGCAGGACTTTTGCACTACCTGGGACAGATTCTCAGAGTCATTCCCCCCTAAACCGGAGTGTCATGCGTCATCGCTGGAATACTTGCTGCTTAGCCGGCGCCGTGGAAGGAGAAGGAAGCGGGGATCCAGGGCTGGGTTCCAAGTCAGGAGGAGGATGTGGCGATCCCGTGGTTCTTTACCCGGGCTGAACGGATCCGGAGCTCCTGGGAGTATGCGGTGCCTGAGGTTCGTTCCGGTCCGTGCGCCACCGCCTGTGCGGAGCACCTCCGACCGGGTCTTCCCTACCCGACCTGCTGGCCATCGTTCGCCTCGCCAGCGTGTCCTGCGCCCGGTTACCTGTCAGACGGATCCTGCCATCCAGCCTGTCCCAGGCCAGCCCTCGACACGCACGCGCACCACCAGGATCGCACTTCTCAACGCGCGCTCTATTACGAACAAAGCTTTTATTCTGAACGACCATTTCACTAAGGAGACCTTGGATTTTATGTTCATCACAGAGACTTGGCAGCGGGAGAACGAGCACGTTCATCTAAAAGAGCTATGCCCCCCGGACTGCTCCGTGATTGGGACTCCGCGACCCGCGCGCCGAGGAGGCGGCCTCGCGCTAGTCTTCCGGGATTCTTTCTGTTGTAGCTTAATGGTGCCAGCTTCGTTCGACTCCTTTGAGCTGCAGATGTGTAAGGTTGGAAAAACTCACCCCTTTTACTGTGTTTTAGTTTACCGACCTCCTGGCCCTGCACGCACATTTCTTGATGATTTCTTAATCATTAAAAACGTTAAAAACTCTTGATGAGTTTTTAACGTCTATCATCAAACTAGATAGCGTTTTAGTCCTCGGTGACTTTAATCTACATATTGATGACCCTTCATGTTTGACTGCAGCCGAACTGTTGTCTATCATGGACTCTTTCAATTTTGAACAGCACGTTTCTGGCCCCACACATAAAAAAGGTCATACGCTAGATTTGGTTTTCTCCTGTGGCCTGTACATTGACAATCTGAGTGTTGAGGAAATCCATGTCAGCGACCATTGTAGCATTTCTTTTAATCTGTCACTTATCAAAATGCCCACTGTTTGTAATGCTGTAACACAAAAACGCATCATTAGTGAGGCAACATCTAGTGATTTCTCTGCCTCTTTTGACCCTCGCTCCTTTGCTGACTGTGACGATGTTGATTCCTTTGTACAAAGTTTCAATAACCACTGTTTGTCCATATTGGATATGGTAGCACCTGTTAAAACGATTTCGGGTTCACACAAAAAGGCCCTCCCATGGATGATTGATAGCATTCGTAATTTTAGGAGAAAATGTCGGAAGACAGAGCGTCTGTGGAAAGCCACTAAATTAGAGGTACATAGACTCTATTTAAAGGAAATGATGCTGGATCTGAATGAGTTGATAAAGCAGGCTCGCTCAGCTTATTTTTCTAACCTTGTGTCAGGAAATAAGAAAAATCCAAAAGTCCTGTTTGACACCATTGAAAATCTAACTGCACCTCTGGCTCCTCTTGTGCCTGTGTACACACATGAGGACGGCAACAACTTTTTGTCGTTTTTTGTGAACAAAGTACGAGACATTAGGGCAAGTGTTAAACCCCCCCTCGTTAGCGCTTGTTCTATTGATTTCTCTCCGGTGTCGTCTTGGTCGTCCTTCACTCCTGTCAGCCTACAGGATGTGAAGACCTTCGTAGGAAACATGAAACCGTCTTCAAGCCCCACCGACATTGTCCCAACACCCCTGTTGTTGAAAATGTTCGATACTGTCGGCCCCTGTGTGGTAAAAATTATTAACCTGTCGCTTGCATCTGGCTTCTTCCCCAGCTGCTTCAAACACGCTGTGGTAAACCCAATCCTTAAAAAGCCCAGTCTTGACCCTTTAGAACCTAAAAACTACAGGCCCATATCAAAACTTCCATTTATTTCAAAAATTTTGGAAAAAGTCGTTGCGTGCCAGCTGACCTCCTTTATGGAACAGCACAACTTGTTTGATACTTTTCAGTCAGGTTTTCGAAAACTACACTCCACTGAAACAGCTCTTATCAGAGTCTCTAGTGAGGTGATGATGGCAGCGGACTCCGGCCGCTACACTGTACTCGTACTTCTCGACTTGACCTCTGCTTTTGACACTGTGGATCACAGTATACTGATCAACCGGCTTCATAATGAGATGGGACTATCTGGATCTGTCCTCCAGTGGTTCTCTTCCTATATTCAAGGCAGAACCTTTAATGTTGCTGTAAACAATGTACAGTCAGATGTGACCAATTTGTCTTGCGGAGTGGCTCAAGGATCAGTTCTAGGCCCTATTTTGTTTTTACTGTACATTTTGCCACTTGGTCAAATTATCGGCTGCTTTAAGAATGTATCGTATCATTTCTATGCTGATGATATCCAGTTGTACTGTTCTTTTAATGATGCTGAGCTCCATCGTTTGTCTCTGTTCTTAGAGTGCGTGTCCTCTATCAAAGACTGGCTGTCCACTAACTATTTGCAGATCAATTCAGACAAGACCGAAACACTGATCATTGCTCCAGACCATAAGATCCCCCAGATCAAACTGTACCTTGGCTCTCTGGGCTCCTCCGTCAAACCCAGCCTCAGAAACCTGGGGGTTGTGTTTGACCAGGCCATGTCTTTGGAGACACACTCTAAACAGCTCGTCCGAAATTGTCTTTATTACCTTAGGACCATCTCTAAAATTCGCAAAATATTGTCAAGGAAGGATCTGGAAATTATTATTCATGCTTTCATTTCAACAAGACTGGATTATTGTAACTCTGTTTTTACCTGTCTGAATAAGTCTGTTTTGAACAAACTGCAAATTGTTCAAAATTCTGCTGCTAGACTTTTAACCGGTTTCTCTCGAAGGTCTCATATCACCCCAGTCTTGTCTGCTCTTCATTGGCTCCCTGTAAAATTCCGGATTGATTTTAAGATACTAGTGCTGACTTTCAGAGCCTTAAACGGTCAGGCCCCACAGTACATCCTGGACCTTTTGTGCCCATATTCCTCTGGCCGCACCCTTCGGTCCTCTGGTCAGAACTTGCTTGTTGTCCCAAAGACTCGTTATAAAACTCGAGGGGACCTATCTTTTCAGTCCGCTGCTCCCAGACTGTGGAACGCCTTGCCCCTGTCTCTGCGTCTGGCCGGATCTGTGGACTCTTTTAAAAAGGACCTGAAGACATGTCTATTCAAAAAAGCTTTTGGTTGATGGGTTTTCACTAGTGTCACTTTGATTTTACAGATGTCCCCACATTTTTATTGTTTTTGCTCTTACCCTGTACAGCACTTTGTGATTTTATCTGTGAAAAGCGCTTTATAAATAAACTTTACTTACTTACTTACTACAGTGCCTTGCGAAAGTATTCAACATTTTGCCACATTTCAGGCTTCAAACATAAAGATATAAAAAATATTTTTTTTTGTCAAGAATCAACAAGTGGGACACAATCGTGAAGTGGAACGAAATTTATTGGATAATTTAAACTTTTTTAACAAATAAAAAACTGAAAAGTGGGACGTGCAATATTATTCAGCCCCCTTGCGCTAATACTTTGTAGCGCCACCTTTTGCTGCAATTACAGCTGCAAGTCGCTTGGGGTATGTCTCTATCAGTTTTGCACATCGAGAGACTGGAATTCTTGCCCATTCTTCCTTGCAAAACAGCTCGAGCTCAGTGAGGTTGGATGGAGAGCGTTTGTGAACAGCAGTCTTCAGCTCTTTCCACAGATTCTCGATTGGATTCAGGTCTGGACTTTGACTTGGCCATACTAACACCTGGATACGTCTATTTGTGAACCATTCCATTGTAGATTTGGCTTTATGTTTTGGATCATTGTCCTGTTGGAAGATAAATCTCCGTCCCAGTCTCAGGTCTTTTGCAGACTCCAACAGGTTTTCTTCCAGAATGGTCCTGTATTTGGCTCCATCCATCTTCCCATCAATTTTAGCCATCTTCCCTGTCCCTGCTGAAGAAAAGCAGGCCCAAACCATGATGCTGCCACCACCATGTTTGACAGTGGGGATGGTGTGTTCAGGGTGATGAGCTGTGTTGCTTTTACGCCAAACATATCGTTTTGCATTGTGGCCAAAAAGTTCGATTTTGGTTTCATCTGACCAGAGCACCTTCTTCCACATGTTTGGTGTGTCTCCCAGGTGGCTTGTGGCAAACTTTTTAAACGAGACTTTTTATGGATATCTTTGAGAAATGGCTTTCTTCTTGCCACTCTTCCATACAGGCCAGATTTGTGCAGTGCACGAGCGGGTGATTCTCGCGAAATCAGACTTACAAGGTGGCATCAAGAATAAGATGAACAAAGTAAATGCAATGGAAATTATAATGATACATTTATAAACATGTCATCACAGGCTATGTTGCACATGATTTAAAGTGAACATTATAAAAATATTTTTATTGTTTTTTCCATATTTAATAGTAAATTTCTCATTACCGCAACGCGTCCATTACTGAATTTGAGAACTTTGAAATACAATTTTTTAAACAAAAAAAAAATGAAATGTATAAAGCATCAGTGCATGTTATACTATAAACAGTTACAATAAATAAACATGTGATATTGGGTATTCTTGTATAAAATAATTTAAAGTTTTAAGGAAAATAACTTTGTCCACAACCATTTTTCTCATCCTCCGCAACAATTTTCAATAATCGTTTAAGTCCACAAGGGACTTACAAAATCAAAGAATTCTGAAGGGAGAAACATCATTTCCAGTGACACTCAAAATAGCTACCAGGTAAGCACCTCATTTTATTTCTCTCCAGATAAAAGTTAAAAGTTTGTTCATTACAGCAGCTACACGACTTTTCATTTCTCATTACCGATACGCAACGTTTTTAACATTGATATATTTTTTTTATTTAAAAATTCTTGTTTATTATATACTTCATTATGGTCCAAAAATAAACAGCTAGCTAAAGTTTAGCTAAGCCTTCTGGTGCCTTCGCAGACAGCGGAAAATTTCAAGGTCACTCATACTCCGCAACAGCATTATCATACACTGCAACAGTTAAAGGCATGTTGCGGTAGAGAGATTCACTGTTTCGGTAATGAGAAATTGATATGTTATACCAGGAATTAACACAGATATTTTTAACACATTTATGAAAAACACTTAAATAACAAAATAATATAGCTTTTAATTATAAAGTATACCTGTAAACCTTCCAGCAGAAGTCATTAGTTTCAGTTGGCTCAGTTGGTAGAGCATTGGCCTTTGAGCCTGAAGGTCGTGGGTTCGAGCCCACCTCAAGACCTACTTCACGACTCCCACTGATGACTGCTGTCGTTGTGTCCTTGGGCAAGACACTTAACCCCACTTTGCCTGAAGCCCCCACTGAAAGATCTCAGCTCCTGTGGACTCACCACCTGCAGGAGGATCAGTGAGGGGCTGGTGCTTTGTGACTGGGTGCAGCTCTGACTGCCACCCCCCCAACCCAGAAATGGATTAAGGGGAAGAAAATGGATGGATGGATGGATATTTTACAGAATATTATGCCCCCCTGGACTACCACCTTAACGTGGTAAGGGAGTTTGAGTACTCTGATGATCCTGGGAGCTATGTTGTCTGGGGCTTCATGGTAGGGTCTCCCATGGCAAACAGGTCTCAGCTGATGAGTCAGACGAAGCGCAGTCCAAAACCCACCATGTATAGCATGTTATTGAGAACCGTGACGTCGCCCGGTATGGCGCAGCCGGGGCCCCACCCTGGAGCCAGGCCTGGGGTTGGGGCTTGTATGCGAGAGTCTGGTGGACCTTAGCCCACGGGGCCCGGCCGGGCTCAGCCCAAAGGGATGACATGGGCAGGCCCTCCTTTGGACCCACCACCTACAGAGGGATCCGTGGTGGAGAGGTGCTGAGAGGACTGGGCAGCAGTCGAAGGCGGTGACCTCAACGACCCAGTCCACGCACACAGCATATGGCTCTTGGGACGTGGAACGTCACCTCACTGGGGGTGACACACAGCTCCTCGAGAGGGGTTGGACGCTCCACTTTTCTGGTGTTTCTCGCGGGGAGAGGCGGCGAGCTGGGGTGGCCATTCTCATTGCCCCCCCCCATCTCAGCTCCACGTGTTGGAGTTCTCCCCGGTTAATGAGAGGGTCGCGTCCCTCCGCCTCCGGGTGGGGGACAAGTCTCTCATTGTTGTGACGGCCTACGGGCCTAACAGCAGTGCAGAGTACCCGCCCTTCTTGAAGTCCTTGGGAGGTGTACTGGACGGTGTACCGCCCGGGGATTCTCCTGGGGGACTTCAACACCCATGTAGGAAACGCCAGTGACACTTGGAGAGGGGTGATTGGGAAGAACGGCCCCCCTGATCTGAACCCGAGCGGTGTTCAGTTGTTGGACTTCTGTGCTAGTTACAGTTTGTCCATCACAAACACCATGTTCGCACAAGGGTGTCCACCAGTGCACGTGGCACCAGGACACCCTAGGCCGGAGGTCGATGGTCGACTTTGTTTTCGTATCATCTGACCTTCGACCGCGTGTCTCGGACACTCGGGTGAAGAGAGGGGCGGAGCTGTCAACCGATCACCACCTGGTCGTGAGTTGGATCCGCTGGCAGAGGAGGAAGCCGGTCAGACCTAGCAGACCCAAGCGTGTAGTGAGGGTCTGCTGGGAACGTTTCGCTGAGCCCCCTGTCAGACGGACTTTTAACTCACACAACTCACTGGGAGAGCTTCTCCCAGGTCCCGGCGGAGGAGGGGGACATTGAGTCTGAGTGGACTATGTTCTCCGCATCTATCACCGATGCTGCAGCTCGCAGCTGTGTTCTCAAGGTCTCTGGTGCTGGTCCCGGCAGCAGACCCCGAACCCGGTGGTGGACACCGGCAGTAAGGGATGCGTCAGGATGAAGAAGGAGTCCTAATCAAGCCATGATGGTCCGTGGGACTCCTGAGGCAGCTGTCCAGTACCGGCTGGCCAAGTGTGCTGCGGCCCGGGCTGTTGCAGAGGCAAAAACCCGGGACTGGGAGGAGTTCGGAGAGTAAAGAGGTGCCTCGTCACGTCCTCTGGACCGGAGGGGGGTTTTCTTATGAGTTTTTCCTTGCCAATGCAGGAGGGTCTGTTGGGCAGTTAGTGTCCAACTAGAAGGACTGTGGTGATGATCCAGGACGTGACGACTTTAACATTCTAGAACAAGTATGGACATTTTTCAACATGTGTTCTATTTTTATTAAGTCCTCTGAGATTACTTCTGTTGTGATTTAGGGCTTTACAAGAATAAATTGTATTGAATTGGGGGCAGAGGCTGAGGATGTCGGGGCGGATTCTTCCATCTCCCTGGCTGAGGTCACCAAGGTGGTTGGCAGCCTCCTTAGTGGCAAGGCTCCGGGAGTGGATGAGATCCGCCCTGACAATCTAAAGTCTCTGGATGTTGTAGGAGTGTCTTGGCTGACACGTCTCTGCAATATCGCAAGGCAATCGGGGGTGGCAGACCGGGGTGGTGGTCCCTCTCTACAAGAAGGGGGACCGGAGGGTGTGTTCCAATTATCGTGGGATCACACTCCTCAGCCTCCCTGGTAAGGTCTACTCCAAGGTACTGGAGAGGAGACTACGACCGATGGTTGAATCTCGGATTCAGGAGGAGCAGTGTGGTTTTCGTCCCGGCCGTGGAACACTGGACCAGCTCTATACTCTCCATCGGATACTCGAGGGTTTATGGGAGTTCGCCCAACCTGTCCACATGTGCTTTGTGGACTTGGAGAAGGCGTTCGACCGTGTTCCCCGGCGTGTCCTTTGGGGGATTCTCCGGGAGTACAGGGTCCTCTGCTGAGGGCCATCCATAAATGATACTTATGTGTACCTCTTACACTAATATTAATGTCTGCTAAATTTCCTTAATGCAGTTTAGAATTATAAAAAAAAGGTGTTTTCAGGGCTTATTTGTCATAACCTGGCTCTGCCAGACCCTTGTAGTTCCGCCATGCTCCACCAGAGGCGTTTGGCTGAACCACATGGGTCTGGTATCGACGCCATAGCGAACGCATTCCCCAGATTATGTTTTAATCGACCAATCAGGATGGCCGGTGTTACGTGGGGTTTGCACTGCCTTCTCAAGCTTCTCTCATGCAGCAGCGAGAGGAATCCAAGATGGCGGACGTAAAGTCCGCAAATCTTTTTAAAAGAGTAAATACGATCGAATTAAGACACGGATGTCACTTTTAATGCAATTTGAGGCGAGATGTAGATGGTTCTATGTTGATATATGTGTGTTTTAAGAGTCAAATGTTCCTGTAAAGTTTGGTTGAAGCACTGGTTCAGTGTTCCTGTTTACACACTCTGCAGCAGGGTTGCCAGGTTCGGTGGTTCCCGCATATTTTTTTCCAAGAGACTTGTAGGTATTAAATAAACAGAAAGACAATAAACAGAATCATGATAGCCCAAGTTCATTACATTAAGATTTTAGCCAAGTGTTTTTTTGTGTGGGTATTCTCGCAAATTTTGGGTTGGAAAATCTTGCTGGGATTTGGCAACCTATGGGAGCCTTGTGCTTCGATGTGAGTGGTTGAAAGCAGACTTTATTCAAGATAACGGACAAGTGGTCTATCCAATCACATACAAGGATTTTTTTTACAAGGCCCTGCCTTCTGAAATCCAACCACTATGGCTCAGTACCAGACTCATGTGTGAAGTGCAGCGAACTACATGGGTCTGGCGAGAGTCAGGCTATATTTGTCATCCACCTTACTATGTAATAAATGAATACTGTTATTTGTTATAAATGAATTCTTTTGTTACTACTACTATGATGAAATGAAATGCTTTTGACCATTAAAATATCATTGGGTGTTAAATGTGAATCATTTCTAACCTATGTTGCACTAAATCTCATTTCCGAAACATTGAATTTCATTTCCGAAACACTATTCTCATTACCGTAACGTGTTCATTTGCAAATAATTTAATAATTTTTTTTTTTGTTTTTTTTTAGCAATTGTGTTGACACAATTTGTAGTACTACTTTTTATATCCCAATCACAAAAAAATATATATGTCAGTTTTCAAACGAATATCCTAAAAAAAACTGTAAATCATTAAGTGTGTTGCGGTAATGAGACAAATAATAAATATTTTCAAATTTAGAAATATAACGAAGTAATCTTTCCTGACTGATACATTCCTCTTGGCATAAGTGTTAATGAGCTACTTTTAAAATTTCCCAATTGTTTTTATTTTAACAATAAATCTGATGTGATTTCATGTTGCGGTAATGAGATTTTTTTGGCACTCAATATCTAAAATACCTGTAATTCAACTAAAAAAAATCAAAAACTATGTTGAAAAATAATGTGTTTAGTAAGTTCAGACATTCATCTAAAGTGCTTAAAAGAAAATTAGTCTTCAAATGCCTTTTGAAAATTTTGAAGTTGGAATTGTTTTAAATCTGGATTTCGTGAGAATCACCCGACTGATTGTTGTCCTATGGACAGACTCTCCCACCTCAGCTGTAGTTATCTGCAGTTCATCCAGAGTGATCATGGGCCTCTTGGCTGCATCTCTGATCAGTCTTCTCCTTGTTTGAGATGAAAGTTTGGAGGGACGGCCGGGTCTTGGTAGATTTGCAGTGGTCTGATACTCCTTCCATTTCAATATAATTGCTTGCACAGTGCTCCTTGAGATGTTTAAAGCTTGGGAAATCTTTTTGTATCCAAATCCGGCTTTAAACTTCTCCACAACAGTATCTCGGACCTGCCTGGTGTGTTCCTTTGTCGTCATGGTTCTCTCTGCGCTTTAAACAGAACCCTGAGACTATCAAAGAGCAGGTGCATTTATACGGAGACTTGATTACACACAGGTGCATTCTATTTCTCATCATCAGTCATTTAGGACAACATTGGATCATTCAAAGATCCTCACTGAACTTCTGGAGTGAGTTTGCTGCACTGAAAGTAAAGGGGCCGAATAATATTGCCCCACTTTTCAGTTTTTTATTTGTTAAAAAAGTTTAAATTATCTAATAAATTTTGTTCCACTTCACGATTGTGTCCCACTTGTTGTTGATTCATGACAAAAAATTAAATTTTATATCTTTATGTTTGAAGCCTGAAATGTGGCAAAATGTCGAAAGGTTCAAGGGGGCCGAATACTTTCGCAATGCTGTATGCTCACGTCCAGATTGATAAATGCGGAAAAGTGTAAATATTTTGCGTACGCATCATTTGCACCCTGATTTGGCCGTACGCAAGTTTCATACATGAGGCCCATGGTGAGCAGAAATATCCCAGGATCAGGGCGGGCTCTAATCCAGTCTTGTCTGTGGGTGGGGAGTTTGTGGAAGCCTGAGCGCATGTTTCCTGTTCTTAGGCGATACTGTAAAGTCGTGTAAAGTTGTATATAGATGCTTTCAACTTTGGTCACAGCTCAGGTAAATAGCGTTGAGCCATTGACTTACGCAGTTGGGTTGGAGATGTTGGAAAGACGAGTGACATACATGAAGTCTGAGGACCTTGGCCCCTTTCATGAGAACAGTGTTTGGACGCATTTGATTGGACAGAAAACAAAAAGTGAAGAAAAGCAAGACACTTTTTATTTTTTCTGACTTGAACATTAACCCTAACACTCGGCAAGTGCTCGGCAGGGTGTTAGGAAAGATGAGAGCCTCCCTGCTAACCAAGGTCTAGTTTTTTCTCTATGAACCCTTTGTTTGTTTTAATTTTAATTCATTTGTTTACATTGTGTAGGTATTTTGATTGAATGTATTACTTTAATTTTGTACTTATTTTTCTGAAGAAAATACAGGTAAAGTGGCTTGTTGGACTGATAGACCAAGTATTCCTTATGTTTATAGGATTATCTTGAAAAATTATATCCCGGTAAAACATTTTCTGCACTATTAATAACAAAAATGTTTAGTGCAGTTCATGCAAAATGTGCTTAACAGAATAAGAACATACATTAAATCACAAGCAATCACAGTACATTAAAAAGAATGAGCTACTGTTGTATGCACAGTTAAACAGAACTGTTTTTTAAATGGATTGAACATGTCTCTGAGCACTTTTAAGTATATTCTCTGAGCCACAAGAAGCCAGTACATCTGACCGCGGCAGAATCTAATCGCGAAGCGAGCCCTGGCACACTTTAACCGGGCTTTAGGCTGCGGTCATATGCCTTAAAGCCTTAAAGTGATAGTCTGTAACTCTAAATGAATTACAAAAATTTAGGAAATGTGTTAAATTGACCTCCTGGCCTTAAATGTTGATATAAAATAAGTCATTTTAGTCATTCTAATATTACGGGCAAGTCCCGCCTTCCCTGCTCTTAGGTATAGTTCAGAATCCACGGTGCTGTCGAGGTTAACCAATCGAGTCATGCCAAGGGCTGTCAATCATCGGCGCAGATGCTCGTAGCTGTGCGCATGCTCAGTTGTTTGTTTTCGCGGAACCTCCGAATCAAGCCTCTATTAGGCTCTGGAACTACATGAAAACTGAACAAAGAATTCTGAACATCCGCGCTGAGGTACTCATTTATATACTGAACCTATATCCATAATCAGATCCTCTGCAGATGTGTCTTATAATGTGCAATTCAAAATAATAGCACTTCCTGGTTTGCCGCGATCGCTTTTTTTGTGCATAAAAACATAATTTTTTTCATTAAAACATTCACAAATAATTCTGAAAACCTCTGTGCATGTGTATTAATAATATATATGTATAATGTGTTCTCTGATTAACATTTCAAAGTGTTACGGAAACGTAGGTGGAAAGGAAGGGGGAGGAGCTTGCGTCGTTTTTTTCAAATCAAGTACCTCTCTGTCTCTCTTTCTGACAAACTCCAGACAATCACTTTAAGAACAGAACTTATGCTGTAGATTGGAACCAGGAAGTATGATCACATGTTTGGAGAGCACACTCAACAGGCCGTTACAATAGTCTAACCTACTATACACTGTATTTGTGATTCTGGCTATGTTTTTAGATGGTATAAAGCTGTAGATGTTACTGATCATCTTCTCGATATATAAATAAGAAAAATATGAGTTTCTTCAAATTGCAACAATGTTCAGACTAAGTCACGCTTAGTCAAGATTGTTAGTGGTTTATTTCTCCTCTACTTGTCACAATTGCCCTAATGCAGGGCACTCTCTGTCTGTCTCAGTGCTGTTCTCATCTCCGTCAGGACTCGGCAGCGATGATCTACTCCTTTGAGTGGTGCTACGATTGATTTGCCAACCCTGTACAGTCATTTTTGTCCCAAAAAGGGATAAACATCTTCGGATCGCTTCCTTGATGCGACCAGGTTTCATTGTAGTCTAAAGTGGCAGAGGCTGAAGATTAACAGACTGTGTTATATAGTCGACAGAAGCAACTTTTGTCTCCTTTAACTATCCAGAAGAATCCATGTTGTTTCAATTCACTTTAATTTTTGGCCTTGTCCTAAATAACAACAGCAGTCGTCTCAGAGGATTTTACAATGTTGTTGATTCACCAACAACAGAGAAAAGAATCCAACAATTCTGGCTGTCAGATGTCTAGGCTCTCGAAGGCCTAACACCAGAGCCTCGGTCAATGAGGACTGTCTGGTTCCTAAGTCCAGAACATCGTTGGGACAGTCCAGCTTTTCTTTCAATGGAGCAAAACTATGGAACGTTCTTCCCACTGACCTAATACTACAAACACACTTAAACATCTTCGTCAGACGTCTGAAACTGTGGCTGAAATCGTAGCAACTTTGTTCACATGGTTAATGAACTGTATATTGAATAACTTTTATATTTGTTCATTTGAAATGTGTGCGTTTGTGTCCTAAAAGCCTCCTATGGACATGTGTTGAAAATTAGGGTTATCTGGTCTGTCCAATGTAACTTTTGTGTCCATATAAAAAAAATACATTTGAACACAGGAAATGTAGTAATGATAATAGAAGCCATTGGTCCATAGAGAATGGGATGACAAATGTCCATGAATGTCCTTAAATGTCTCGATTGAGGAAAAAATGACCCTCTACCAGAAAAAAAAAACTATTCTACTTTGCGAGTGCTTTGCCCTCTATATAAAATTTGTGATTTTTTTTCATTATTGTGTGATGAATGTGTGATTTCCCCCCCTCATGATTTATTGTCCTTCTTTAGGCTCGGAGGTGATCGTGGGGGTCAATAAGTACCGTCTGCAGAAGGAGGAGACGGTGGAAGTGTTGGCCATCGACAATACCATAGTGCGACAGAAGCAGATTGAGAAACTGAAAAAGGTGAGACGCCGCGAAAGGTCAAAGCACAATAGAGAACTGTCTGACGGGGCGAAAGGATTTGAAAAGGGTCAAGTTGTGAATGATTTAGTACATTTCGTTTTCCAGAGATTGAATAAATGACTGACAGTGATGATTATGGGTCACGTATTGTACAACATTGATTTTTATAACCTTGTTGCTTTCCTTTCTCACCCACAAGCATCATATTGTATACATGGGATTCAAAACATCATCGCTCCAATAATTATGTTTTGCTACTCACTTTTTCTTCTTGTCAATTACTCAAAGTCAGAAAATTAGAGTATCGTTTAAAAAATCCTTTCTTTATGTAATTCAACCTATAATGTAAAATCTATATACGACATTGAGTCATTAAATGTCAAGCCTTTGTTGTTATATTATCCTTAATTATGGCTTACGGTCAATTTTCTGGAGATTCTATATTATTTTTAACATTATATACATTAAAACACATATAGGGTTACTTTGTGTGGAATGAGTCAGTTACAGGGTCAAAGAATAATAACTGTCTGATATAATGGTCATTTCTACCCAAGGTTTTTGCCCAAAAGCCTGAGTGGCCTCTTCCTTCCACACTGAGCGTAGGTTTCCTCCTGGTGCTCCGTTTTCACCTACCACTAAAAACATGTACAATAGCTCAGGGTGAAATGACTGTGTTTGTGAGTGTAACCGTAACCGATAGATCCAAATTCCATCCAGAGAGGTGGGTTCATTAACCTACTGTCCAAACCAAATTATTAATAATAATGAGTCAGAACTATATGCCAACGTTTCCCAGGTGAAAATAACCTTTTGTTTGAAATAAATATATTATGTAATCTCTCATCTTATAAGAAACAGGAAATCATAAACGAGGAATGTGTTTTGGTAAATTGTGTCGAGAAGTAATTCAGTAGTAAAATATAGATGGTAGTTTATGTAACTGCTTTAGTGGTTGCTTTTTGCGCTGGTAATACTATCATAATTATCCTGTATATTAGGAACTCTAGTGGGCTAATGACTATTATTGCATCAAGCAGTCTCACATGAGCTGGATAATGGAGTATTCAAACACACAGTCATTATTCCATGTGAAAAGCCCAGCTGAACTGTAAAGGATTGTCCTGACACTTTATCGTAATTGGTAACATGTTCTGGCATTTTCCGAAGGTCACTGAGCGCACTTATATTTCCAGAAGATGGTTCTCCACCATGTTAACCATGGAGCTGCACAAGCTTTATTTTATTTTATTGTTTATTGGGTTGGGACAGTACATGTTAATGAACACATCACTTGTTGTAGCCATGGGCTAATTTCCATCCGTTGTCCCACAGTCGCGCTCACAAACACACACTCATTCACCCTCAACTATTGCACATGTTTTTAGTGGTAGGGGAAACCGGAGTACTCGGAGGAAACCTACGCAGACACGGGGAGAACATGCAAACTCCACTCAGAACGGCCCTGTTACGACCAGGATTCGAACCCAGAACCTTCTTGATGAGAGGCGAGAGTACTATCCACTAAACTTGGTGTTCTACATACAGATGTTTAATGAAAAAAATGGAGATGACTCTGCACAGCTAAACATACAGATGTTTATACAATAGTTCAGAGTTTAGCTAGTCTGCACTTGTATTAAAGATAATTAATATTTAATGCCAAACGTGCTTGTAGAACATTTCAAGCAAAGCAACAACATCAACAAAAAGTGCCTTTCCAACAGTAGAAAGATCATTTGATGCAATATTTGATTTTGCAAAATGATCCTTTTTTTTTTCATGTTACACAACGGATAATAAACAGCCCCAGGCATGATGGTCATCAAACAGCCTGCTAGTGTGAGGGAATGGGACCGTGGTACCAATGAGCACAGACACAGCCTTTCTCCTTTAGTGTCACGCTCCTGTCTCGAACTCTGCATGATGGATCTTTTTACACAATGGCGTAATGGACATCAACATGGACACACATGATGTATATTATGTATTTGTTGAAGAAAGTATATTCTTTCTTTGTTTGTTTTTTGTTTAGGTGCGTGCGCAGCGGGACACAGCAGAGGCTCAGAGGTGCCTGGCTGCCATCGAGGAGTGTGCTCAGAGCCGACAAGGAAACCTGCTGGAGCTGGCAGTGGAGGCTTCTCGAGCCAGGTCCGTACATTTCATCTAATTGTCTACTGTAGCCAGGGAACAGGAGGTAACAGCACTGTGCACACCATGTGTGTCCATTGTCCCTTTTCCATCCAGGGGTTGTAAATACGGCACATACTAGCTATTGAAAAAATGACACACACACAACATAAAAACATACACAACATAAAAAGTGCATGGGAGTTGTGTCATTCTCAACAGCCATTTATATTCTACATTTTGTTTTACCATCCATATTGACATTTGACTCTTTCTTTTCTAGTACGCCACGGCATTTTAATTAACTCCTGAGGGCTGAGTAAATGTACTTATGTTCAGGACATTTCAATATCCTCGCCTTTGATACTAAACTAATATACTTGAAACGTAATAGAGTTGAGTCTAATAAGGTAAATGATGTCATAGACTACACTAACCCTGAACTACTACTCCAATTAACAAAATATATTTGGATAAAACACATCCGCAACATTGTCATTTTGTACGCACGTCCTCGACAGCTTTCTATGGATAGAGCTTGAAGAGTATTTTCAAAGTGAGTCAGTGTACTCTCAGTGACAGGGAGCGTTATCGTTGCTCTGAATGAACGGTATTTTCACATTTAAAATGTTTTACTTCTATAATGCAGCCCTAAATTAGTTACAGTTAAGATACCCATAAATCAACCTATTATAATGTATTAGTCGACAAAAATAAAGTATGCATTCACAATAGTTGTATGCATCTGAATAGCCTGAGTCCTGAATCTAGTCCTCACTTTTTCCCCACTGGGTTTTTCAGTCGTTCCTTGCTAATACAGGAAAGTCTAAGGACTGTGATGATCCAGGATATTTAAGAATGTGTATTAACATTTATGGACATTGGTCATCGCGCTCCTTATGGACCACTGACTTGTTAAGGCCCTCGAGACAACAACTGTTGTGATTTAGGGCTATATAAAGATACATTTAATTTAATTTCCATCCATCCATCCATTTTATTCCCCCTAATCCATTACTGGGTCGGGGGGGTGGCAGTCAGAGCTGCACCCAGTACACAGAGCACCAGCCCCTCACTGATCCTCCTGCAGGTGGTGCGTCCACAGGAGCTGAGATCTTTCAGTGGGGGCTTCAGGCAAAGTGGGGTTAAGTGTCTTGCCCAAGGACACAACGACCGCAGACATCAGTGGGAGTCGTGAAGTAGGTCTTGTGGTGGGCTCGAACCCTCAACCTTCAGGCTCAAAGGCCAATGCTCTACCAACTGAGCCACTGTCGCCCCTTTAATTTAATTTAATTTAATTCAATAATAGCATTTGAAATAGGCAAGGCAAGTTTATTTGTATAGCACTATTCATACACAAGGCAACTCAAAGTGCTGGACATGGCAAGATAGAAACAATCACACAAGGCATTGAAATTATAGATAATCTCATTGGTTTGTGGTACACATACATGCTAGGGTTTCAAGCATTGATAATCAATGCACCCAACCACTCTGACCCCATGTGGAAAGGACCTTTTTTTTTTAGATTAAGCATTCCAGATCTATTGACAATTGATTTTCCATTACAATCTGTGGAAAATCAACCACAGACGGATCTTGATGATAATGACAGGCCTGGACATGAGACCATCTTTAGACCAGTCCACAGACTGAGAAACTGAGTGTCCCTTGTATTGCTACACTGTAATACTAAGGCACGGTGTCGGTTCTTGGAGAAGTGAGGGTTGGCTGATGACCCACCGGGTTCAGTAAGGCCTCATTTTCCCTGGGCTGATGTCTGTGATCCAGTCAGTTGATTAATCTAATCAATTATATAAGTGTGGGTTTCAACATTGTAAGAAAGTCTGTTTATCAGTGTAAGGAAGCGTGAAGAGAAGCCTTGAGTCGCACATATCATTGTTGACTTCATTTAATATCAAGAGTGGTCTGGTCTATTTAATGTCCAGTCATTTCCTCATTTGGGGCAGACTGTTTCAGGTCGCTGTTGGGTGATAGAAGTGACAGGGTTCCATTTTTCATTGTGTATGTGCACAGTTACTAATGAATAAACTAAAAATTTGAATGTATTGCAGCTCTTGGTTGTGTACATGGTTTATGGTCTCGGCCTGTGCAGAAACTCCACACCAGTACATTAAAAAGAAAGATAAAAATAAGAGCCCTCAGTTGTATGCACAGCTAAACAGAACTGTTTTTAACGTAGATTAAAAAATTGTCAGAGAAGAGGCCTCTCTCACATATTCAGAAAGTTTTTTCCAGATTTTAGCTGCATGAATCTGAAATGAAGCCTCCCCAAGTTTAATTTTGACTCTGGGCACTAGCAGGAGTCCAGTCCCTGTGCTCCTTAGAGTCCCAGTTGGTAGAGCTACTTGGAAAGAGGAGGTAAGCTACTAGTGGCTCCAGAGCTATAGGTTGGAGACTCCTGCCTTTGGGGAAAACACAGCTGACAATATAGGATCACCCAAACATGCAAGAAAACTGTACATTAAAATTATACTTTGTTTCGTCTTCATTCTTGAAAATATATGTGAATGTATTGTTTTGCAGATGCTCCGTGGGTGAAATCACAGATGCCATGAAGAAAGTTTTTGGGGAGCATAAAGCCAGCACTCGGATGGTGAGTGGAGCCTATCGTAGTGAGTATGGGGAGAATGAGGAGATCACCTTAGCAAACAACAGGTAAAAATAAAAATAATTGAAGTCTTTTCTCTCATAATCATATTGAGGATTTATTTTTTGGCTGTGTTTGTCGTTGTAGAGTTGCAGAATTTAATAAACTTGAAGGTCGTAACCCAAGATTGCTGGTGGCTAAAATGGGGCAGGATGGGCACGACAGAGGGGCCAAAGTCATAGCTACTGGATTTGCAGATCTGGGCTTTGATGTGGATATTGGACCGTTGTTTCAGGTGAGAAAATCCAAGATATCCTTCCATCCATTTTCTTCCCCTTTGTAGATTTCTGGACAAAGGTAATTGTCCAGTGCATTTTGTGATCCAAATGAACACCCAGGTACTCTCTCTCAATGTCTACCACCATCTACTTGGTCTTGTGTTGATGGATGATTTGACTTTAATAAGTTATCATAAAATTATACTATATTTTATCGTTTATTAGTGGCTAGTGTAGTGGCTCAGTTGGTAGAGCATTGGCCTTTGGACCTGAAGGTTGTGGGTTTCGAGCCCACCACAAGACCTACTTCATGACTCCCACTGATGTCTGCTTTTGTTGTGTCCTTGGGCAAGACACTTAACCCCACTTTGCCTGAAGCCCCTCCTGAAAGATCAAGGCTCTGCTCTCACTGACAGAGCAGCCGTCCTCCTGTGGACTCACCACCTGCAGGAGGATCAGTGAGGGGCTGATGCTCTGTGTACTGGGTGCAGCTCTGACTGCAGCTCTGACTGCCACCCCCTGACCCAGAAATGGAATAAGGAGAAGAAAATGGATGGATGGATATACCGTATATTTGAACTGTAACTTTGTTGATGTGACGACCAAAATAAATAAAATCAATCAATCAATCCATACATTGTAGCGATTGTGATGTGAATGTTGCAGACCCCGATGGAGGTGGCCCAGCAGGCGGTGGATGCGGACGTGCACTGTGTGGGAGTGAGCACGCTGGCGGCCGGACACAGAACGCTGGTCCCTGAACTCATTAAAGAACTGCGTAAACTCAACCGGCCCGACATCCTGGTCATCTGCGGAGGAGTCATTCCACCAAAGGTATCCACTCAAGTGTACAACACAGACTGTACATGTTACGTGTTCATTAAATTCTTCTGTTCAAAGAAGAAATACCACACATTATTGTTGACCATACTACATGTACATTGTCGTTTAATGCGTGAAAATGTGAAATAGCAAGTCTGTGCATTTTAAGCCAAATTCTTGATATTGTGTTGGCGGCTCTGACAACAACTGTTTTTCTATAAGCTATATGTTTATTGTATCCTTGGTGCCTTTTAGCAAAAACATAGGACTGATACAATAGTGAAATAATACATGCACAGAAGTCAACTATCAACTCACCATCTGCTGGAATGACTGCAGGGTTAATATGATTGCACAATTTGAAACCATTACCTTGCGTCTGCTCGACAAAACATAAACGTTGTCATTTCAACACTTGTACACAACACTGCCTTTTGCCTCAGATAGATTATGTTTCAGTGAACTCCTCTGTTCTTGTTGTGCTTCATTTCTCATGTTTTGAGAAAAAAATTGCATTGTGTGCTTGAGTAATTACTTACTGTATTTCCTCTTATCCTTCTCTCACAGACTCGGCAAGTGCTATTGATCAAGGCCGCACATATGTTGCATGTAATTGGTTACCGCTTCTTTAGAAATGCCCCATAATTTATTCATTATAAGGAACATAATCTTGCGTGGGAAAGACGGCCTTATTTACATTTAATTTAGTCTTGTATTATTCTCGATGTTTGTCTCTTTGCTTTTGTATTGTGGAAGATTGAGAAAAAATGGTGCAAGATGCTATTAATGAAATTCCATTTGTGGATATTGGCAAACCGCAACTCAAAATGTGTAACTTCTTTACAAATGTATTTTCTTGTTGCATGGCCTATGGTTGGATTAAATAAAAATAGAACTCTTCGGAAAAATCTCAACTCTTGTTTTGGGAAGAAAGAATGCAGAGTTACATCCATAGAGCGCCATACCTACTGTTAAGCATGGGGGTGGAAACATCATACTTTGGGGCTGTTTTTCTGCAAATGGCTGAGGACAATGTTAAGGAAAGAATGAATGGGACCATGTATTGTGAAAACGTACTTCCATCAGCAAGGGCATTGATGATGAAATGCAGTTGGGTCTTTCGGAATGACAATGATCCCAAACATTGGTTGCCTAGGAAACAAAGAAGGGGCTTTGTAAGAAGCATTTCAAGGTCCTGCAGAGGTCATGTCAGTCTCCAGATCTCAACCCCCTGGAACAATTTTGGAGGGAGTTGAAATACTGTGTGTCCCAGTGACAGCCCCAGACACATCATTGCTTTAGATGAGATCTGCATGGAGGAATGGTCCAAAATTCCAGCAATAGTGTAAGAAAACCTTGTGAAGACAAATTACAGGCATCTCATCTTTTTACTGGGAAGACTAGCACAATTGGTGACTTATTTAATATTTTTTTGCACAATATAGATCTATGCCAAGCTTTTTCTTCTTCTTCTTTGGGTTTACGGCAGTTGGCAGCCAACTAGTGGAGCATTACCGCCACCTTCTTTTACTGAGTGGGTCAGACTAAACTTTTGTCCCCAGCCTCTCGAGTCCTACAAGGCTGCTCTCGGTGCAGACGTGCGCTTGGAGGGTTTTCAAATGGATCTCGTGAAGCAGAAGGATCATGGAACTCTGAGACTAACGCAGCTCTAAAGGCCCAACCCAGTCTTCCTCTTTTCCCTGGCCTGTCCATGCAGTTAAAATGCCCTCTCTTCCACTAACCAGACCTATCCCGTGGATGTGAGTAATCTTGTTGTTTTTCTAAATTTTTCGCACTAAATTTAGGAACACAAAAAATAAGCCCATATGACCTGTTTGTCTTGGTGTAAGGAACCTCAGTGTTACTCTGTAGCTGAGAATTGTATACAGCAATGGTTACATCTCTAACAAGGCCGCTGTGTTGGCCTTTGCTTGTTCTGTCGCACCTGTATGCGTGCGTGTGCCTCTCGGGCCAGAACAATGTCCAAACCATGTCTGTATGACACAAGCAAACTGAGAAGCATGGGACAGACAATGAGCTAACAATCTAAAACCCAAACCAGTCTATGGTTCCAACAAGGGAGGGTTTTTTTTTTTTTTTTTTGGTGTAGTTGATAGATGATTATGGCCTGCTGTCCATTTTCAAAGTAATCTAGTTTTCTGAGATTTTTTATTTGGGGTTTTTAGAATCTCACAGCATTCTAATTTTTCAAGTTTCACCTGTGCTATATACCTGTACTCCAGTCATTACTCAAAGCTCATGTCTATTGTCACCATCAAATATATCTTCATAATCATTTGGTGGTAAAGCACGGACCTGGATCTGGGGACATTTGTGCTGTAATGAGGAGCACGCTTAGTAAACAAGAGTGTAGTCCCCTTTAATACTGTTGTTTTATTTCTGTCTGTAGGACTACGAGTTCTTGTATGAAACCGGAGTGAGCGCCATCTTCGGCCCCGGCACGAGGATCCCACAAGCGGCTGTGGAGGTGGTGGACAACATCGAGAAAAGCCTGGAGAAAATCAGACAAGCCATGTGATCTCTGGAGGACTTCACACTGTGGGATTGAGGCCTTTAATCAGTCTCTGGGAAACTGATTAGAAGCCTTTGCTGTGCTGAAATGGACTGAGAAAAAACAAACACACATCATTTTAACAGGATTTCCTTTAATGTTTCTATTTCTTAATGACTTTGTTAGAGCTCAAGCTAAATGTCTGTCAATCAGCAACATGTTATTGTTTCCCGGCTTTTCTCTCAAAAACTGTTTTTTGTTTTTTACAGCTCATTTGAGATCAAAATATTGTGCCTAGCCTGTATATTTCCCCTTTGAGAGACTGCTTGGAGACTGTGGAGAGGCCTTTTGAGATCAGCTGTATGTGGTCTTTGATGATAATGTCAGTAGTGTTTCAGAATAAACTGGTGTCTCACAATGTGGTGAGTGTTGCTTCAACACAGGCCTAACCATAATCCAAAGGATAGTGAAGCAGATCGTTGCGGGTTTTAGTGGTCGCCCAGAGGCTGTTCTCTCTGGAGGCGTTTACTGTACTGGGCTTCGATTGCGCTGATTCTGGCCCTGTTAGCTCTTAGTTCTGATGAGCGTCAGAACTGAGATGTGTCATGGGGCTTCACAGCAGTACTTCCAATTAGTGCATTGATCACACTCTTCTTCTTCTTGTGTAATCATTGTCAAAGTGATATTTCAGACAAGTTCTCAGTAACATCTAAAAGGCTTCCTGGGTAAAAAGTTAACATTGATAATGTAAAAAGTCTCAGTATTATTATCTTGTCAGTACTTTTGTTTTAAAAGGCAAACATTTTCTATGTGTATGTTTTCATTGTGGTCCAATGACATCACGGTGGCTGAGGCACGGTGGTTAAGTGGATAACACTCTCGCTTCTCAGCAAGAAGGTCCTGCGTTCAAATCCCGGTTGGAACAGGGCCTTTCTGAGTGGAGTTTGCATGTTATCCCCGTGTCTCTGTAGGTTTCCTCTGGGTACTCCGGTTTCCCCTACTACCATAAACATGTACAATAGGTCTGCTTCTCCTGTACTGGCGATCCCGCTCCCATCTGTGTGGAGTGAAAGGATAAATGCGCACAATTGTAAACCGCCTTGTGACTCTGGTCTGTGAAAAGCGGTATACAAATAAAGATGACTTACTTACTTACTTATCAAACGTTTACTGGAAACATGAGCTTTTAGACAAAAGGGGTGGGGTCACATGTTCTCCTGATAAGTTCTGGATAGTAGTGTGGATGGATCTAAAAACAATTCCAGGTCAGTAGATGATGATGGAGACAATGTTGTAACATGGTAAAAGCTCAGAAGAGTCTCTTAAAACAATCTTGTTGGGTCCCCTCCAACAAAGATAAACGATAATAAATGAGTTCAATAGCATTTATTGTCAAAACAAGACCAGGTCGCTGTGCGCCCACAGAACCGATAATGTTTTCAGCTGGACATTCACAGAAGTGACATGACATAAATGGAATTTCACAAACAACAATTTCAACATTTTCTGTTCGAAAATATATACACAATTCTGTTTTGTTCTGTGTTCATAACACGCTGTCAGGATTGACCAACCTTTTTATAATAAATATAGCTGTGAAAACAAAAACTCTCCTTTAAATAATATATTAATTTGCTCATCCTCAATGAATGAAGTATCGCTCTATAAACACATGCATCATTAACGTTAGAAGTCTCGTCAAAAACCTCTGGTAAACTTTGAAGTATCAAGTTTCCTGATGTGAGCTGCTCGGGACTCTCCTCGTGGTCACTTTCACCAGGCCTGTGTCATTCCCACAGTGCGGACTACTCTGCTCCAAATGCTTTGGTTTCTGTGTGAGTTTTCCACCACATTCACACTATAGTAAACATCAGCTTTTAAAGACTATAAATAAAACAGCAACATAAACAATGCAATCATAATAACAAACAATAGGAGGAAAAGAGCAGACATAAAACTCTCATGGACCTTTACATAAAATACAGCTCAGAATGGAGGCATAGCAGCTGCAGCGTGTCCATGGAATGCTTGTGACAGGCCAAACTAGCCTCTTTGAAAGCATCACCTCCGTGGTATAGACAGCAATGAGCCACAGATGTCATAGATCGTCACTATAGCAGACAGAAATTCAGCATGTTTTGTCTTTGTTTCTGCTGTAAATATTATATATATATATTATTATATTATATTTTATATATATAATTATATGTATAATATAATTATCTTTAGATAAATACTGAGATTTGAAATGTAACAAACAGTAAAACTTGTCTTATTTAAGCTGCTTCTTCTTCACAGTGCTTATTTATACGTGACACATGGTTTGTACATTCATGATGTGTTGGCCAGTCTGGTCTCTGTTGGTTCCTGAAACGTGGGCTGGGACTTGCCGTTGTTCTCCAGAACATAGATAGTATTGTCCTCCATGGAGTGCGTCATGTGGCACACTTTCTGCAAAGGCCAAGAGCAGCGCAGTTGGTGGACCTCGGCTTTGAAGCTGCGGCTGAATATGTAGTAGATGAGAGGGTTGTACACGGTGGAGGACTTGGCGAACATGCAGGGCAGCAGGCTGACCTCCGGGGGCATGTTATCGATGCCCCTGAAGATGGACCACAGGCTGACCATGCCGTAGGGGGTCCAGCAGCCGATAAAGCCCACGCTGATCAGGATCGCGATCTGCAACAGGGGACAGGGACGTTCCAATCAGCAGGACACACACACACACACAGCAGCAGTCTGCCCTTCATCATCACAGGAGGTGGACATGGAATATTTGGTGACCCTTTATGAGACATGACATGATTTCATGCCTCCGCTTATTCATCTTGAGTTCTTCATGATGATGTCATTCATAAGTTAGCCATTACGTCATGATGGATTCACTGACCTCCTAACAATTCAGAAGTCAACTCATCCTGACTGAATTCTCAAGATTACTTTGGAGGTAAGGACCCACCATGAACTATCATGACTCATTATTCATTTCTCTAAAACAGGGGTGAGCAGGAGCACACCAGACTCCACCCATTTTCTCAGGTAAGACAAGATTTAACATGAAGATTTGAAGAAATGGGTGGAATCAGCTGTGCTCCTGCTCAGAATGGAACTAAGACCTGCAGCCTCACCGGTTGTTTCTGGAACCAGTTTGACACCCCTGCAATATATAGATTACCTCTTAAAGATGGTGGTTGTCTGTTGGTCTTTTCATCTTTTTGGATAAAAATAAACGTTTTGAGATCAAATCAAAGGCCTTTTGCATTTCAAATTCACACACACATACTCCACTATCAGCACACTGTAACAGCCTCAAACGTGCGTGCATACTTACGATTAGAAGCCTGCGATGTAGCCTGATCACATTGGGCATGCGGTTGCAGCTGATGCCAGATTTCTTGTAGGTGATGTAGAGCTTGATGGATATCCCAAAGTAGCAGCACACGATGATGATGGAGGGCAGCAGGAGGTTGAAGACAAACATAGAGATCACAAAAGAGAAGCCCTCCTCCCTCATGGCGCCCCAGGCCAGAGAACACGACAGGCCAAAGGGCTCGGGACCATAGCGACCCCAGCCCAGGATGGGTAAGAGGGCCCAGAGCAGGGCATAGATCCAGATCCACACACACAGCAGCTTCACGGTCCTCCAGCTGATGGTCTCCTCTGCACACAACAAACACAAATGCTATTTTTTCCAATTTCAGCATGGTATTTATTGAAAGACGAAAGCACACCTGAACATATGCATACATTTACAAATATTTCAAAAGGGCCAGAATTCCTTTGGTACAGTAGATTAACAATCTCATTAGATTGGATTAAACATAGCCATATTCACATTCATTAAGATGATGACATAACCCAAATTCCTTTGACAATACCCTCCCAGCAGAATGTTATTTGTGATGCATTTTGGAAATCCTTAAGGCACTGTAAGGTTTTTCCCCTTATCTCATCATTGGTGATTGTGTGGAGACGTTAAACATGACAACATATGCAAAAGTTCTAGTTCTTTTGCAAACCACAATATCAAATAGAGAGCTAAATTTTAAACAAAACAAAACATGAACCACTTAGCTCGGACAATTGATACTCAAACATTTCAGAAAATATTGTAGGGGGTCAGAACTGTAGTAAAAATAATGTCAGTAATAGTTGAGTCGATTAAAAATTTGTCCGTCCGTTTTCCTCCACTTCATCCGTTGCCGGGTCGCGGGGGCAGCAGTCTAAGCAGAGACGCCCAGACTTCCCTATCCACACACACTTCCTCTAGCTCGTCCGGGGGGACCCCAAGGCGTTCCCAGGCCAGCTGAGAGACATAGTCCCTCCAGCGTGTCCTAGGTCTTCCCCGGGGCCTCCTCCCAGTGGGACGTGCCCGGAACACCTCCCCAGGGAGGCGTCCAGGAGGCATCCGGAACAGATGCCCGAGCCACCTCAACTGGTTCCTCTTGACGTGGAGTAGCTGCGGCTCTACTCCGAGCTCCTCCCGTGTGACCGAGCTCCTCACCCTATCTCTAAGGGAGCGCCCAGCCACTCTGCGGAGGAAGCTTATTTCGACCGCTTGTATCCGCGATCTCGTTCTTTCGGTCACTACCCAAAGCGCATGACCATAGGTGAGGGAGGGAACGAAGAGTGCCTTTCGGCTCAGCTCCCTCTTCACCACGACGGTCCGATACAGCGACCGCATCACTGCGCACGCTGCACCGATCCGCCTGTCAATCTCACGCTCCATCCTTCCCTCACTCGTGAACAAGACCCCGAGATACTTGAACTCCTCCACTTGAGGAAGGACCTCTCCACCCACCTGTAGAGGGCAAGACACCTTTTTCCGGTCGAGCACCATGGCCTCGGATTTGGAGGTGCTGATTCTCATCCCAGCCGCTTCACACTCGGCTGCAAACCGTCCCAGTGCATGTTGTAGGTCCTGGTTTGTTGGAGCCAACAGGACAACATCGTCCGCAAACAGCAGAGATGAAATCCTGTGGTCCCCAAACCGGACCCCCTCCGGCCCCTGGCTGCGCCTAGAAATTCTGTCCATGAATACAGTGAACAGAACCGGTGACAAAGGGCCGCCCTGGCGGAGGCCAACGTGCACAGGGAACAGGTCTGACTTACTGCCGGCAATGCGGACACAGCTCTGGCTCCGGTCATACAGGGACCGAACGGCCCTCAGCAGAGGACCCCGGACCCCGTACTCCCGGAGAACCCCCCAAAGGACACCCCGGGGAACACGGTTGAACGCCTTCTCCAAATCCACAAAGCAAATGTGGACAGGTTGGGCGAACTCGCATGAACCCTCGAGTATCCGATGGAGAGTATAGAGCTGGTCCAGTGTTCCGCGGCCGGGACGAAAACCACACTGCTCCTCCTGAATCCGAGATTCGACCATCGGACGTAGCCTCCTCTCCAGTACCTTGGAGTAGACCTTACCGGGAAGGCTGAGGAGTGTGATCCCACGATAATTGGAACACACCCTCCGGTCCCCCTTCTTGTAGAGAGGGACCACCACCCCGGTCTGCCACTCCATTGGTACCGCCCCCGATCGCCACGCGATGTTGCAGAGACGTGTCAGCCAAGACAGTCCTACAACATCCAGAGACTTTAGATAGTCAGGACGGATCTCATCCACTCCCGGCGCCTTGCCACCATGGAGGCTGCCAACCACCTTGGTGACCTCTGCCAGGGAGATGGAAGTATCCGCCCCAACATCCTCAGCCTCTGCCTCCGGGGCGGAGGACGTGACGGGGGGGTTGAGGAGAACCTCGAAGTATTCCTTCCACCGCCCAACAATATCCCCAGTCGAGGTCAGCAGCTCTCCACCCGCACCATAAACGGTGTTGGCAAAGCACTGCTTCCCCCTCCTGAGGCGCCGGATGGTTTGCCAGAATCTCTTTGAGGCCGACCGATAGTCATGCTCCATGGACTCTCCAAACTCCTCCCAGACCCGGGTTTTTGCCTCTTCAACAACCCGGGCCGCAGCACGCTTGGCCTGCCGGGACTGGACAGCTGCCTCAGGAGTCCCGCGAACCATCATGGCTCGATAGGACTCCTTCTTCAGCCTGACGGCATCCCTTACTGCCGGTGTCCACCACCGGGTTCGGGGGTTGCCGCCGGGACTAGCACCAGAGACCTTGCGACCACAGCTACGAGCCGCCGCATCGGCGATAGAGGAAGAGAACATGGTCCACTCAGACTCAATAGCCCCCTCCTCCGCCGGGACCTGGGAGAAGCTCTCCCGGAGGTGCGAGTTGAAAATCCGTCTGACAGGGGTCTCAGCGAGACGTTCCCAGCAGACCCTCACTATACGCTTGGGTCTGCCAGGTCTGACCGGCTTCTTCCTCTGCCAGCGGATCCAACTCACGACCAGGGGATGATTGGTTGACAGCCCCGCCCCTCTCTTTACCCGAGTGTCCGAGACACGCAGTCGAAGGTCAGATGATACAAGAACAAAGTCAATCATCGACCTCCGGCCTCGATTAAAAATTAACTATTTAAATTAAATGGTGTAATTAAAAGGCTTTTACTTTATAAAATGTATTTGGGAAATTACAGATTTTGGCAATGGACCCAGCACAGCATGACTTTTTTTTACTACTACTAATAACTTATCATGATATAACACTCTCATTCCATACACGGTGGTGGTAAACTATTTCAGTAGCCACAGCTAACAAGCCACTGCCTTGGGGTTAACTTTGTAAGTCTTCACTTGAGTCAAAAAATATTCCAAGCAAGATACATTTTACCTGATTCAAGCATGTTTTTTTGGATTTCTGTTTTATTTCTTTCTTTTTGAAAGTGATTGGCAATGACTTCCCTTGTTCTTGGTTTGCTAAGTGTGACCATTACATTGCAATTTTGATTCAGTTCAGATAAATCCGATAAGGTCCTCTTATCTGATGAACTCACAGTGTGAAAGGGAGTGTTTTGAGAGAAAGTTTCTGAATAAAAGTGAGCAGCAGACTCATTAAGAGGAGGCTTGTATGAAAACGTAGACACATACATCGTTCCACAGTCCGTCATATGTGTTTGAAGGCCTTTTGAATCGGGTGGTATCGTCACAGTCAGAAGAGGTTAAATCCACCTCCATGCGAGCAGTGTTTGCATGTTCTTCCCGTGTTCTAGTTTCAACTGCCAATAACATGACCCCACTTCCATCTTTGTGCGATGAGACAGAAAAAATACCCACAACAATTGAAAAGCAATTTGTGTTTGTGCGAGGAGCTAAATGAATAATGGGCGCTTACTTTCTTACTTGAAAAACATGATGTAGTATTGTTGATGCAAAGTGTTTACAACAAACAGGAATGATGAAAGCAAATTGTTCACGTTCTTGTGCTGCATTTGCGGGACAAAGTGGTGGCATCTGCATAGAAATCATCTTTGTCAACAGCATTTAAGTTAATCTGTCTATGGTTGAAACTATTGTATAAGAAAGTCGTATTGTGGAAACTGTCATACTTTGAGCACTTTCAGATTCCTTGAAATGTAAGGTATGTCATGTCTTTTTTTATTATTTCATTTTTTCCATTCCATATTCTTCTGCTTCATCCGTTGCCAGGTTGCAGGGGCAGAAGTCTGAGGAGTCTAAGCCACTATGGACTGTCATGTCATTTTCTTCTCCTTAATTAGTCTATTTCTGGGTCGGGGGTTAGGAGGGGAGCAATCCAGTCCCTCACTGCAGGCGGTGCACAGGAAGAGGGCTTCTCTGTCATCAAAGACACGGTCTTGGTCTTGTAACGGGAGCTTCAAGCAAAGTGGGGTTACGTCTTCCCGCCAATAGACATGTCTAAAACCCTAAGCATACAGCTGAAATGGTGACAAAGCTGCTGAAGGAAAAAGCCATTGTTATAGATTGGCTATCACAAAGCTCTGATTTTAACTTAACCTGAGCCCTGACCTACGACGGATCATAAGGGTCACATTTAGAACAAAAATCAAATCATAAATTGTCGGGAGAAATTAACCAAAAGTTCAATACAAATATTTTGAGAAGCTTGTGGAAGAAACATTTGACCCAAATCAACTATTTTAAAGACAATTCTGTTGAATACTGACCAAACCTATTTTTACGACAAAACATAAATTGACATTTATCTTTTGAGTGAACTCCTGATTATTTTTATGTACATGAATCAAAAAAATAAATAAATAACAGAACACAAAAACCCAGAGTAATCAAATTAAAGGTGGAGCTGTTGGGCCAACCAAAACAAACACAATGGGCCGACACCGAACCAACCCTACACAGTGCCGTCTGGATCCTATGTACCCTAACTAAGAAGAAAATAAACCCAAATAACAACACCCTCACCAGCGAAAATGTAACCACCGGACCCACCAGATCTAACAAAGATAAGGACAGGGAAAAATGCTAACGAACGGCTAAAGATAACCAACTCATGCGGTGTCTGAGGAGGCCGCAAACTCTCTTACTGTGGGACGAGTCTTACAAATACAATGTGCAAGATTGGATTTGATTATTTTATATTATTAAACACAAATAATAATAATAATAATAATAATAATATAACAATAATGTATAGAATTATTAAGCAATAAACTAAAAGAGCACCCACGTGCATAATTTGTTTGAATGTTCTCCCCGTGTCTGCGTAGGACATATTGGAAAATTGAGAGAACATTTTCTCTTTAAGTAGCTATTTACAGCACTGCTGTACTTTACTACTTTATCCAAATAAATAAAATACATCATCTCAAAGAACTCATGTAACAATACTCATTTGCTATGGCCTATTTCACAAGAAAACTTAATCTAATTTAGTATATTTTGTATTGAAGTATGAGTTAATAAGATTGTAGAATTAGACCTATCATGTGGCTACAATGTGCATGTTTATCTATTCTTTACCGTGGAGCAGCACAGCTTGACATCTGGAGAAAAATAGCACAAGCTCAAGACGTCAAGATTATTGATATGATGATGACAACGGAAGCAAGGATTTAATCTGTGGCTGCACACACCAGCCCGTGGCAATAAAGTGTCTTGCCTAAGGACAGAATGGCAGTTTGGCACTTTATAGTTGCCCCACTGGTACCTGGAGTGAACAAAGGTCCCCCAGCACAACGTTAACCCGGCCATGCCCTGCTTGACTTCAGAGCAAGGGCTATGGATTAAATGAGGCACTATGGATGCATCTGCTGGTTTAGGGGCATCATGAGCATTTAAATATATAAGGAATCTTTAGTTCAGAATTTGAAGGAATATAATAATTTTATTTTTATTTTTTATTATTTCTTCCTTTTGGTTTTCATCACATACATTACATTATACAGTACTGAACACATTTTAAAGTACTCCCTGCTACACAAACATGTATTGACAGCATTGATTTTTTTTTATGGTTTCTTAAGGACATTTATTAAATTGTAATCTCGCAGCACTGAACATGAGATAACTAAATCAATATATTCTGTTAATTTGAAAAGTGTTAATTCAGTTTTTTCCAGTTCAGTGATAAAGTACATGTTTCTGTTTGATAAGGATTAATGTGCCGTCCAGTAGACAAAGCAAGTCTATTTAATTCGCACAATTCATAAACAAGGAAGCTTTACAAAAAAAGAAATTAAACATTCAAATCATATAAAAAAAACAGTTAGTGAAGGCGTGAGTCCACTAATCTGTATTCTCCGGCAGTTTCTGTGTAGTTACTGCATGTCAAGTGGCCTAACAGTAGCATGTATAAATTGAACAGAGGAGGTCCCAGAATCGACCCCTGTGGCACTCCAAAGGTCATAACCATACAATCTGAGACAGTTTCTAACCATCTTAATCATACCAGTTCTAAAGCTGGCTATTGGACTTCGACCTTTAACATTACAACAAGCTGAGTGCCTGCATTGTGCAATTATATCTGCAAAAAACTCTATTCCTCATGGTGAGACATTTTGTGAAAAAAGCAGTGTTCTATAACCGCTATATAACCTTTTAGAACTTTAGATAACCACCACTATAGCTTGGCTTGAGCTGTGGTCATTATAGTTCTTCATATTATCATGACATCATTCTGTAACCTTTTCTTACACAACTCACAACTTAAGTGTTGTACACTTTTGACATTTAGCCTTTTAACATTTTGTATCCAGCAGTGTGAACAGAAGTATGTGAGCATATATTGATAAGCTGTCATCACTCATCTTAAGCCGCAATTATTTTATCTGTGTTCCAGTTACTTAGAAGAAATCTTGGACATTTGACATTCTCTGGCGTTTGCTTAAATGACTTTTATACTTTATGGGCAGATTTTTGCTGTAACATCACGGTGCAGTGTAGTGACTTAGTGTAGTCTTTCTGCATTATTATTATTTTGTTTTATTTTAATTAGTATAGCTATTGTTCACTTATCTTGTGCTGTGTGCTCCTCATTCCTACGGTTCTATAACTTGTGATGCAACACTGAAATTTCCCCACTGTGAGACAAATAAAGGATTTCTCAATCTTAATCTTAATTATGAGGAGACATAAGGGCATCTGCAGTGCAAAGCTTGAAATCTTTTTGTTGGAAGCTGCTTTTGTCCACACTCTCTCCGCCAGCCTTTCCTGGTTTAATTGATTGATTACAGCAACAACACGAGCTGTCACAGGCGTTACTTCAAAGGACAATAGCCGCCACAGACTCAAGATGGTGTGAGTTCGGGACTGAAGCCAGACCACAGCAGAACCAACACTGCAGTGACCGCAAGTAAAGGCGGGATATTATGCGACTGTTTTTTTCAAATGTATCGAACAACAAAATGAATTAATATATCTGTTGCATTTTGATAATCCATATATGTGCTTGTGTACTGCTTGTGCACTCAAATGTCAAATTTACATATATTTTGGGGAAGCCAAATCTAGAACATTCTTACTTAAACTTACACTTTTGCACTTTTAAAAATACACCGTCCTTTCATTTTCTTTAAGGTTCAGAGATTCTTTATTCATCCCACAGTGGAGAATTTTCAGCTACAGGTTTGCCACGCAATAAATGTGTTAAGCCTGGTTAAGGCATCGGGCGCCTTAACCCGGCGTTCGGTTCATCCCGCAGCGGCAGTTCTGCTTACCAAAAGTGGCCCACTAGGCAGATGTGTGACTACTGTTATTAGCGTTATTTGAGCGAATATCATTGAAACACAATGGAAAAATAGCACTTATTATGATGCCTTCACAGTATTATTTATTCATTTCACACGTTGTAGTGCTAATACTGTACTGCTACTGCGGCAGCACAAGGAGAGATAAAGGCATTTGCTGGCTGAAACACAGTGTATTCTGCCCTCATGCACATTTTAAAGTTGGCCTTAAAATGAGGACTTTCCCCTCGACGGTCCCCAGGTCCTCTCACGCCTTGCTACCTCCCCTCCACCTCCATGTAGTAGCAGTGACCAGGAGGGGCCCACGATGCATTCATGTCATCGGTGAGTAAAAGTATTTGCCTAAAGATAAGTCTTCCAGTACAAATTTCTGTGATTTGTTTTATAGGATATATTTCAACAAAGATTTCGTCAAAAAACATTAAATATTAGGCACCCTAGCTTTAATCTGGACCCAACCTTACTTGGAGATTGCATGTTGTGGGAGACGATGAAGCGTACAATGGCCAAGATGACCAGGTTCATGATAGAGGCCACTCCGAAGAAGAAGCCCGCCAGAGCGTAGTACACACAGGTCGCGTGTCCCCCGAGCCAGTGGTGACTCCAGGCCGAGGCCATGGCCAGCGGGTACATGGTGACCGCTGCGCCCAAGTCGGTCACCGCCAAGTTCACGCTCAGCAACTCTGGAGGCTTCATCTTAGCCGACCGCTTGTACGCCATCACCAGGACCAGCAGATTTCCAACAATGGAGAGAACAGCTGGAAGACATACAGGGAAAATGACAAGATTGTTAAATACAAGTGAAATATTGTAAGTAAGTAAGTAAGTAATCTTTTATTTATATACCGCCTTTTCACTACAGATCTGAGTCTCAAAGCGGTTTACAATTGTTAATTTTGGGCATTTATCTCTCACTCCACACAGAGATGGGGGCGGGGTCGCCGGTACAGGAGGCGCATGCTAGACATATTTTTAGTGGTAGGGGAAACCGGAGTACCCGGAGGAAACCTACGCAGACACGGGGAGAACATGCAAACTCCACTCAGAAATGCCCTGGTCCGACCGGGAATCGAACCCAGGACCTTCTTGCTGAGAGGTGAGAGTGCTATCCACTCAGCCACCGTGCCGCCCGGCAAATATTGGGCACTAGGGCCCAAGTTAATCGATCAATCACAGTTAATTAATAAAAACAATTACATCTAGTCTTTGTTGGTCTCTATCAAAATGTTTTCGAGTCAGAATCAGAATTATTATTTATTGCCATGGTGAGTAATCACAAACTAAGCGTTTTTGATGAGGGAACTGATGAAAATGCCTAAGAAACAAAAGTACTCCACAGAGGTGATGGGGGAGTCTATCAGGGAGGACTGTGCTCTTCCTGAAGTCCACAATCATCTCCACTGTCTTCTGGGCGTTCAGCTTCAGGTTGTTACCACTGCTCCTCCTGTAGGCGGACTCATCGTTGTTGGAGATGAGTCCAATGAGGGTGGCACCTGTGTTCCCAGAGGTCTCCCATCACAGTACTAACCAGACATCTGAGGTCTCACCCGGAATACATGTACTTGTATATGTGAATATATATGTAATATATGTGAAAATTAGAGAAAGAACCAAACTGTTTTGGGAGCAAGGAACTAGTTAGACAGTCAGTCCTGCACCGGACCTGTTCACATTCTGCGGCCGATGTGTGGCCCTGGTCCACGTTCTGTAGCTTTGGTCCTGGATCTATAGCCCGTCCGTCCTTGTGGAGCGGATCCCTCGCTCAATGTGGGTCTCCCCGAGGTTTCTCACTTTTTTCCCACTGGGTTTTTTGTGTGATTTTTTCCCTGCCGATGTAGGAGGGTCTGTTGGACAGTGTCGAACAAAAAGGACTGTGGTGATGATCCAGGACACTACAACATGTATTTTATATTCTTTTTTGTTTTTTAACTGTTGATTCTCTGATCTGTGTTGGTGATTTCAATGGTTTTGTTTTGTCCTCTGAGATGACTACTGTTGTGATTTAGGGCTATACAAGAATAAATTGTATCGTAATTGTATAAATATGATATACAGCATGTTGGAAAAAGTAGAGATGTTAATCATACCAATAAAATAAAGTACATACAGTATTTTTTTTAATTAGCTTTAGTGAAGACTGACGCCTTTAGAAAAGATTGATGGCTTTAGAAATGCTGGATGCCTTGTGTACAACAAAAGATAGCTTACAGCTATGTAAGCGGCTTGATTCTAGCTTTTACTCCAACACAATTCTGTGGTAACTGCCAGGATTAAAATCACATGGTGTTCAGTTGTTTTGCACCAATGCAGAAATATGAAAGCCCTATCCTCATTGAACTCTATAGAATTACTATTCCTCCACAGAGGGAGAATGCAGCTACAGATCAGAGCATTGACAGCTTATCTTTTCATTTATGATGACAACAACAAAATAAACTTCGTATATATGCCATAAATTCACATCTGTAGTAATTGGTTTCCTCTAGATGCAGCAGTGGGAGCAGGTCCTGAGCACTGCGCTGACATACTGCAATCCCACTCCTCGCCGGTGGGGGTGGACCTAGAAAGAGAATTATCCAATGCTTTTGTATGGCGCCTTCTTTCCTCCTGAAAATGGCTTTACAGGATGCTTCAAAAGTCGTCGGCCAAAAGAATCAAAAGTTAAAACACAAAAAAGACTATAGAATACATGTTGCAGTGTCCTGGATCATCACAACAGTCCTTTTTGTTTGACACTAGATGTGTGTCAATGCAAAGGGGAGAATTTTTTTTTGACCGGTCTAGTTTAGCCACTATGGACAAATAAATGGGGCTGGTGTCGGCTAACGCATGCGCAGATGCGTTTTTTCAACAATTTCTTGAGGGAGGGGCCACTCGCGGCCATTTTTAAACTGCCCACAAAAGGCGAAAGTGTTGGCACATTACTTTAAGCAACAGAGATAAGCGTGACTACGTCCGTTAATATTTACAGTCTATGATATGCATGTAGATATGTGCATACGTCTGGGCAGTGCATTTATTATTCAAACATTAACCCAGAGGATTAGGGCACAACCACATTTTTTTCTTTTTATAGATTGACATGTTATAGCCAACATGAATCTATTTAACAAATAAAAATAGTGCCAAACTGTAATTGTGTCCTTAGGCAAGACAGTTCACCCACATGGTTGGTGGTCAGAAGGGCCAATGGCACATACTAATTCTCTCGCTTAAGAATTATGACTTGTGAAGCGTCTTTGAGCGTCCTGAAAAGTGCTATATAAAACCAATGCATTATTATTATAATTATTATTGATATATCACAAAAGTAAACTCCCCTAGATCAGTAACCGTTTGTGTCACACTCATGATTTTAGGCTTTAATAATCTGTGGTTCAGTACGCTTTATCATCATTTGTGTTTTGATATTGTCTTTGTAAATCCGGATATGAGCCATGTAGAAACTGAACAACACCTCTGCCCTTGTTACAGCCCGTAAAAGAAAATTGTCTCCAGCTAGCTTATGTTAAAATCATTGTCTTCCACATTAAAAGACATCAGCAGCCAGCCAGTCCAACATCGTAAACATATGCGTTGACAAGCAATTTGTCCAGTGCGGATGTGCGGTGGTTTGCTAATACAGCAGGTGTGGTGATCATTACAGGGAAATACAAACAATACATTATGAGCAGCATCAGAGCAGAGATGTGTTTGGTCAGTGGAATTTATTTTAAGAGAAAAAATGTTAACTTCTTGGCTCTTTACTTCACATCAACTGCATGCCTATTTCATTCATTTGCTAGAAAGCAAACAGAACGTTTTCATATATTTACAGTTAAAGGAATAGGCCACCGTTTTTACATACGACATATGTAAAAATGCACTCGTAATAATACGAGTGCTCCTCGTATTATTACGCCTCACAATATAGTACCCCTTTTTATCCGCTGAGAAAATCGACATGTTACATAAATAGGGAAAAAGTGGAAGAGTTTGGTAGCTTCGAACGGGAGCTGATTTGGAACTATACAGTATGTGGAAGAGGCTGCGTTTGTGCTCCGTTTGCATGACAGAGCGCACGGACAAAGACCAGACAGGTACATATCAACTAGTCTAAGGTAAGAACATATGTCAGTATGTAAAAACGGTGGCCTATTCCTTTAAATGTATTGAAAAATATATTTAACTGTGAATGTATGAGCAATGGTTTCCAAAGAATAGAGTCAGAATTGAGTATAACAAAACTCTAGTGCGTCTACATTGCACAGAGGCTAATTTGTCCGTGACTGCTCATAACCCTCACCTCCTGTTGAGAGAGGAAACGGAAAAGAAACGCTCAGAGAAAAGGGACGAATGCAAAGTGGCTCCTCTAAAAAACAGGAGCAATTACGGTTCATTCAGAGAGAAGTGAAGTCCATGCAGTGAGTCCTTACATAAACAACATGCAAAATAATGATTTGATTTTTAAAAAGCAGTATTTTTACAACCAGGGTGAAGGAGGTATAACAAAAAACAAATGCAGCTTGAGCGGAAGTTCACCAGGCTGGTCCACACCTTCCTCAGCCTCACATCAGCTTCATCAACTCCCTGCCAGCTGCTAATCAAGCCAGCGCCGAAAAGCAGCACACCGCAGACCAAACAGCCTTTTCAATCTGTAACCACCTCCTCCTCACCTCCACCTCGGGATTTCTTCACACGCTCACATCCACCTTGCCCTATCGCCAACCCCAGTGTCTGGACCGCGGGAGAATATGATCTGCACTCAAGCATAGATCCTGACAGAGCAAGGCCACTGCTAACAGAACTCGCAATCGATAAATATTTTAAACGCATATCGTCTCTCCAGATTGAATTGGTAAAATAAGTAGTTTAAAGGTCCCATATTTTGCTCTTCTTCATTTTGAGCACAAGTGTGATAATAATTTTGGTGATACTCCATACAACACATACGACTAAATTAGAGCCATTTCTTGCATAAAGGTGATGCCATCGCAATTGAAAGCTCTGGCTGTGATCCCGCCTCCCCCCGCCCACAATATTATTGTGTTAATATGTTATTTCTGTTATATGTGTTATTCCCACAATAAAAAATATGCACACAAAGATTAAGGTTAATGTTAAGATTAAGAGATCCTTTATTCGTCCCACAGCAGGGACAAAGAGCCCCAATCTGTAAGTACAATGTGACTAACTTGTCTTATTCGCATTGCAGTCTGAACTAAACTAATAAAGTACTAATTAGGGCCAGATTCTAGAGGGGCTCTGTGCCCTATGTGATGGATTGAAATTGTTTGTAAAACAGTGTATTTTCAGATCTGAAATGATTATGTACTTGTGAAAGCTAAATAGTGGGTTTACAAAGTCAGCGTGAGGCAAAGTCACCGCGGTCGAGGAGGCGAGCTCTCAGAGAAAGAGCACAGGTTCAGGCATTTCAATAGAGGTGACATCAGCTCTATGCGAGAAATGGCTATAAGTCTTGACACGTTATCACAATGTGCTCAGGATAGACTGGGAAAAATTAAGAAAAGCGAAATTTAGGACCTTTAATGTTTGAATGTGCTAAAACAGTCGATTCGACCTCGCTATTTCAATGAACGAAGGACATGCTGCTACGTTTGTCAAACTTCTTTTTTTGCATTTCAAAATGTGTTATTCAATCAAATTTGACATTGACTTACAAAACAAGTATATTTGCATAAGATTCCAATTAACAACACCACAAGGTCAAGAATGCAACTTTTCTCTGCTCGTAAGTGGGTGGATTGGTACGCATAGAAGAAAACTTTCTTTATTCGTATATAATATCTTGAGGCATGTTATTCTGCCCATTATCAAAGTGGCTTACTATTATCCTGCATCTTCTCTGCGCGAAGCTGGAAGAATGTCATGAATATCTCCAAGCGCCCTAAATTACAAAATAACTAGTCATCTCGAAGAACTCAGGTTGAAACTGAGATAAAAAATAGTCATCTTGGAATCACCTGGGCAGTATATGACTTTGCAATATTATTCCCTCATCAAACTCACATTTTGCCTTGTTTTTATCTTCATCCATGCTTATATGAGGAACTTGTGGCATAAACACATCCTCACATCATTCTTATCTATATATATCAACCCGATGAGCATTTTTGTCACACATTGATCAACCTCATTTTTTGATTTGATTTAATATTTATCCTTAAGAGGGGGGAAGAGTACATGGTCGTATGTAAAAACAGTGGAATGAGCCATAAGTAGTGGGCACTCTCACACAGGTTTTCACAAATGAACTAGGCCTAGTGGACCGATCGTCACCACAGGGGTCTTAAGACGGCCTGCGGTCAGAAGAGTTTATTTTTTCAAGCGTGCCGCCCCATAGGTGGAGTAGTTAAACGCTCGGTCCAGCTCTTGTGTACACTTCAACAGGACTTATGTTTTATCTAAAAACTGTAAAACTCCACACTCCAGTCCTGAAGCAGCTTCAAAGGATGCATGGAAGGAGACCTTTTAAAAAAACATATGAATACAGCTGTTTTAAAGCAAAGTATTAAATAATTCAGTGGCAATCAAGGCAGAGGTAAAACATGCTCATTGAATCCACATGTTTTTCTGCCTTTTTTGCAGCAGAGGTGTTATATAAAGAGCTTGTCTCGCTGTGGAGGTGTTGGAGAGACTCACGATGACCCTCAATAATCAGCGAGACAGGACATCTGCACGGTGAGCCTAAGACAATGGAAAAACTGCTCCCCTTATAATTCCATAAACGATCACTTCTAACCCTCATGGGAGATTTACATATCCCATAGTTCCCATTATGATTATGTGTGCATTCATTATAATAACTAAGATCCCAATTTACATAAAGCAATTATGTAAGTCCTTTGCAAAGAATAAAAAGTGCATAAAATGGGAAATAATTAAATGTTACTTACTTAAATGTATAGTGAGGACTTAAAGGTTAAAGTCTTCTGAGATAAACTAGGCTATGCAAGAATAAATTGAATGTAATTGAATTGAATAATAGGACAATATAGAGCCTAAACTAGAGGTGATTGCAATCTTCCAAAGCTTAAAACATAATTTGGTCAAACAGTCGAAATTGTAAGGAAGTCCTGGAACAACATCAGAAACTGCGACAACTACACACTGAAAATTAAATCTCAAACATTGGTTAAAAATGAATCATGTACCCATATAACTCAAAAACTGTTCTCAATCTGATGCCTGTTCCCGGGGTTTTTTGGTCCATTGTTCTCTAATTGGGTTAAAAAATGTTCTGTTTTATCTTGTCTGTCTGTGTCTGCTTCGTCTTGATATTGTCCGCCTGTGTTCTGTTATTCTGTAATTGTTCATTGTGTGATTTGTCGTTGCGAGGTTTTGTGTCTTATGGACCTGCCTTTGGACGACGGCTGAAATGTCCCAACTCAAAAAATAAATAAAATACTAAATACCTAGATTTTATGACATGACCAAATTCAAATCTTTTGTCATTCCATGTAACACAACTCTAGCCCCAATCACGCCTCTCTTGTTCCCGCCGAGTGCATGTCCAGCCACACACGCTCAGTTGATTGTAGAGTCTGTGTATGTATCCAGTTAGCAGCTTTTTAGCAGTAGCTGTTTTTTTGTGATTTCAGTGAAAATGGAAGATTGGCAAAAGCATTAACCAAGATTCTGGAGGAAACCGAGAAGCAGCGAACGATAGGAGAGGACATAAACTGACCAAGAATATAATTTTCTTAAATACCTTGAATGACATAACAAAAACAACTAAAATAGCATGTTATGACAAATATTCTAGATATCTATTTCAGTTGGAGACACATATTGATAGAAACGTTGGAAAATAATTAGTATTTTCCAACGCACTGTTTTCTATTGTGTCTGTGTACAGGTGCGGCAGTACAGTAATGTCCAAATGTTTTCATCCATCCCTGGGGCCTTGTCATAGGGGCAGGGGCAGCAGAGACACTCAGACTTCCCTGACCAGACACACTGGGTCCAGCTCATTTGGGGGGATCCAGAGGCCTTCCCAGAACAGCTGAGAGACATCGTACCTCCAGAGTGTCTTGGGTCTACCCTGGAACACCTCCCGAGCGGGGTGTCCGGGGAAAATAATTAGACTATAGTTAATATGTATTGACAAAAATATGTTTCATTTTGTGACAGTTTTTGCATCTGGTAGATTGGCCCAGGAATGAAAAAAAGCTCTAAAGTTATTTTTGGCCACTTTCCATAGTTCCAGCAGTGTTGCATGTAACTACTTTTTGCGTGGAAAAGAAAAGCGTGTTAACTATTTACATTATAGTAACGTAACACAGTTTAATCCGCTGAAAACCTTACTTTTTATTTATCTAAATGCATCAAGTGTATTTTTTTCAAATGTGGAGGAGCATTAGATTATCTTGTATTGTTTAGAAATATAATTATTTGTTTATATAAAAAAACATACTGCTGCTTATGTACAGATGCTAACAAATAACTACACATTACTTGCACTAGAATACACAGTACTTTATACCTGCCTCTTATTTTGCCAAATAAAATACTTTAATACTTTTTTTTAAATATTATTATTTTCAAAATAGAGATTTTATACTTGCTATTTGATGCTAGAGTTAGAGATTTTGTTTTATTTTAATTAGTATAGCTATTGTTCACTTAACTTGTGCCGTGTGCTCCTCTTTCCTATGTTCTATAACTTGTTCTATAACTTGAGATGCAACACTGAAATTTCCCCACTGTGGGACGAATAAAGGATCTCTTAATCTCATTTTAATCTTAATCTCTTTTGGATGTGAGACATGGGGGGATTTCCATCTATTGTCGCACAGTCACACACACATCCCCACACACACACACACACCGACTGTCAGCTACTGCAAATTGTATGTTTGTGGTCTTGAGTAAAGCGAGAAGATGGTTTTCCTCTTATTTTCTTCAGAGCAGTCACAAAAAATGACATACTAGCGGCATTTCTTTAGTATTTTTCTCCCTCTCCGGTGAAAAAAAATGCCTTTACTGGAGTATATCAGTTACTGTATGACCAGACAAGAAACCTCAAATGTATGTTTAATTTTTTACATGTTCAAACAGAATAGGTTTGCGTTCAAATTTCAACTGTATTAAAAGGTTTGTCACTGTAAGAATCATAAAGTTACACCAATCCTGAGCATAAAAACACCATTTATCTTTTCAACTCAATAAAGAAAAAGCAATATGTGATGTCCCATGTCTGCAAGGCCAGAGTTTGACATTTAGGGGGAGGCAGAATATGGCTACGTTCAATATTGAAAACAAAAATAAGCGAAAGTGCCTTCTGCCGGAGTGAAAGGAGACACTCACAGTCATGGAGGAATGGATTCTGTCAGTGAATAGACCGTGAAGTGCAATATTGACTCTTTTGGTCCAAATCCCTAAAGCCTTGTGTCCATTGAGCATTATTGCGTCTAGACCTGCGATGGGGGATTTCCGACTGTGCGACTGTTGTAACTCATATCAAGGCGACAGTGGCTCGGTTGGTAGAGTATTGGCCTTTGAGCCTGAAGGTCGTGGGTTCAAGCCCACCACAAGACTTTCTCCACCGACTCCCACAGATGTCTGCACACTTAACCTCTAGGAACAGCGGGTGCCAGAGTGGGGCGGCTGTAATGTGTCAAACTGCTGTTTTGTCCTTAGGCAAGACACTTCACCCACATTGCCTAGAGCTAGAACCCTATGCAACAGCTAAGAAAGATGTCAATTTTTTTTCTTTTTTTACAAATATGACTATTACTGGCTGAAAACACAGTCATGCGTTGAAGAACTTCACCTGAGAAATTACCAAAACGAATTAAAGGGCAATAATATTATTTTGAAAGGCAGAAAACTGAACTGAGCTTGATCCACATCTGGAGATTGGTTCCTTTGAGCTGTACTACGGCGACCACTGCTCCTGACAGACGCCCTAGTGGCCTCAGGATGGGTCAAATGCAGAGGACAAAGTTCCCTACGGACATTTTTTATGAACTACTACATCATACTATTACATGACCTGGACAGGAGCTTTTAGACTGAAAGGCAGATGATATTTGCGTGGGTGGAACAATTTGATGGGGAAAAATGTTAGAAGTCTCAAAAGGCACCAACTAAAACTATTATCATTATCATATTATTTGATTAGATGCACGGCACTATTTCAACAAGCCCCTGGCCATCTACAGTTACATCACCAGTGCATTTTCTCCCTTCAATCCCACTGAATATGGAAACACTATGAGTAGTAAAACATTGCTAATGATGTAAAGCAGTCCTAATGCATGGCTTTGAAACTCCAAGTGCACAGCGGGCGAGCATGAAGCATTTATATGAAGAGAATCCTTGAGGGACGATGAGGGATACAACCACAGCAGGGGGGCTATGATCGGGTTAGCGTTAGCCAAACTAGCTCTGAGGTTCTTGCGTAATAGTTCACAGGGTATGGTAATGAGGAAGACTTTAGGGATGCAACAACTAATCCATTGAAGTAAAACAGTTGTTCCCATCTGTGAAGGAGTAGTCCCCACTCCTCACCCACAGGTGTATCCTTCCTGTTTTATTTTGAAATATTTAGCTTTGTTTATATTCCCTGTCCCTAACTTGTCCCTTCTCTTTTCTTAGAAGGTGATTGGTGGAGGTGCTGGGCTGGAGGCGCGCCCATCCCAGTGCATGCCAGGTTAACCCAACTGAGCAATCAGCTGGGCTCCACCATGATCCTCCAAGAGAGGGGTGTTTCATTTGGACTAAACATTATATAAACATACTTCACATACCACTCCCGTTAAAACACCACCACTAATTTTATTTACTATAAATTATTATAATATATCTGCTTAAAGATGTGAATAGTTGTGTAAATAGTGGGGGGGGGGGGGGGGGGGGGGATGCTGCCCAAACAAATAAGACATCTTTTGTGCAAATCTGAAACATTTGGACCTTTGTTTGTTTCCCGTCCTGGTGAGAGGCTGTCCCAGTAGCTCAAACGCTACACTTGGCCATAGAGACATTCATCACACAGATCATACGGGAGGCTTAAGTGGCTTTTTCATTATTGCTGCAAAAAATTGTCACTATTGCTCGTTCATTTCCTTGACCCTTGTTCCATGTTCATTGTCTCTGTGTGTGTCCGTCACCCCCAATTTACACATATCGCCCTCAACGTGTAAGACTTCCAACTCAATTCAAATTATTTTCTCAAAAGTCTTCTCGGAGGACCTTACACAATCGTCAATTCGCCAACAGATCAGAGAATCACAGAATTTAGAACACAGAAAATACAACAATAAAGAAAGCCACATTTGGTCCAGAGGGAGTGGGATGACCCATGTTCGAAAATTGATATTCATTCATCAAATTTAATGTCCCGGACAACCACTGCCCTTAGACACTCAGCACCAGCAAGGAACGACAGGAAGAGAGGGATCTGTGGGATGTAGATTAATGAGCTTGAAAATGTACCCCAGTATTGAAATACATGCATACAATGGCCAATCACAGTTACTTTAGGCTCCGCTATGATGACAAGGCGAGGCAATGTAAGTTTATTCATCGCTGCACCAGTTTGCTTGTTGGTTCTGTGACTGTGTGGGTTGGTGACATCACAACCAAAGAAAGGAGAGCTCTATACAAGGTGCTCCGCTCTTTATAAATCCAGACTTTTAAACCTTAGAATAATCAATGACTCTTCTGGCCACCCTGGAAAAGCTATGTTCCAGCTTCTTCCCTCTGGCAGAAGATATCGTTCGCTGAGATGCAGGACATCTCGATACTGTATGCTTACAGCGTCTTTCCACAAGCTGTTATCAGTTTGAACAGAGCACTTTAAATGATCTGCCTTTGTATTGAAACTGTTATTGTCAATTGATTTGACTTTTAATCTGTTTTGTTCATGCACTTGTCTTGTGCAAACTGGGGACTTTTGCAAATGTATTCCAATGTGGTTTTACTGCAAGAGGCAAATACATGAATCTGATCAATATATTTAAAGCACAGTTCATACGCATACAGTACATGATGGAGTCCTATTCTCTAATGTCACACGTCCTGACTAATCACAGAATGCAAGACAGGGAAAAGATGTTGAAGGAGCAACTCTAGTGTGAATTAAAGATTGGGGTTGGGAGAGCTGCTTTTGGTCTGCTTCAGCCTGTGTTTTCAGAGCCCTTGGAATTATTGATCCAGAATAGACTTTAGCTTGAATGAAAGAAAGAATATCATGAAAACATATTCTTCCTCCAGGTGTTCCAGCAGTCTCCCCAAAACAAAAACAATAGTTCTGAATGCAATGTGTGAGTGTTTCGTGTGTGGAGTTTGTGCAGTGAATGAGAATCACTAGTACAGCAAAATGGTAAAGTGCTTTGTGTGACCTTGGTCTGTGAAATGCGCTTTATAAATACAGATTACTTATGATAATAATGCATACGTTTTATATAGGGCTTTGCAGGACACTCAAAGACGCTTCACCCCACTCAAAGGCATTTTTCATTCACTCCATACACAGTGGTGATAAACTACGACTGAAGCCACAGCTGCCCTGGGGCATATTGACAGAAGCGAGGCAACCAGTAAATGCCATCAGCCCCTCCTCCTACTGATAATTCACACAGTTTGTTATCCATTATTAATATTTTTGTTATTCACACAATATTTGACCAATTTATTGATTTTAAAAATGACAGCCCTGCAGCTAATACTCTGAGGAGTACAGGGACTGGCCTCATGAGGAGAAAGTATTTGAGATTTATGAAGCTAAAATATTGAACTTTCTTCCTGAAAATGTGGGACAGGCTTCTATTTTGACAATCTTCTAATCTGGGTTAACAGGTAAAAACTGCAGGATTGTACCCACACTCTGTTAAATGCACTGTGATTATCATTGCATAATAATATTGTTGTTTCCTTCCTTTTTGTAAAGCACTTTGAGCTGCCTCGCCTTGCCTTTTGGACACATTGTGACGGAAATAGACAGTACATTATGCTGATACTACTAACTAGAGATTGCTTCATGACTCATGCATTATTGTAATGGGGACACTAGAGAAATCGTACCATGAGTGTAATAAAGGCCGCACCATCATGATAACCTCAATGCATTCAATATCCTGTACCAGCAATAACACTGTTCTAACCCTGCACCAGAAATCACTAAATAACCATGAGCTGAGCCCTTTTAGTACAGTTTGGTCATGTTTGTTTATTTCGAGCAAATAAGTGTAGAAGAAAAAAAAGTAGAATACCTAAATTTACATAATATTATTATTATTATTATAATTATTTACATTATACGAAATTATAACTATTATATACACAAGAAAAACAGATTCTTGAAAAAGTGGTAAGAAGAAAACTTTTTTAATCCCACTAATCTAAACTTGATTTAACGCAATGGTGTAGGTTTGGTTCCAATCTTGGTGGGGACATTCACTACGACCTGAGTCTACACCCATTGACACGGGGTCCAGAGTTTCTCCCCCAGAATTTGTTGTGTAATCACACACTATATTTGCAATAGTGTGTTGCCTTCTATACTAAACTCAGCTGTAGACTGAATGAGAAGCAGTTAAGGATTTGTTCTAATAGTCAGAGGAGAAAATATTGAATTAGAATCTACAGTGAGTAGCTCACTACATTGTTTGACATATACGATCAATCTCTAAAAACAATTCATAGTCCCATGCATACCTACAAAATTCCAACCTCACCTGATGCACTGAAGGGCCTGTTGCTTCTACCTCAACATTCCCTATATTGTTCTCTCTTGTTGGTTGAGTTTCCTATGTATGTTAACAGAAGATTAATCATCACAATTCATAATTTGCTATTACTTGTGCTTTCTCTTACTTACTTTCCAACTGTTAAAAAAGCTCCTGATATCTTTTATCTTTTTTTGTGGAGGTGGCATTTTTTCTAAATTATATAAGAAGGTATAGAAAATCAAAAACAGACATTCATATACATGAACTGCAGAATCATTTATATAACTTGGCCAATGTCAAAAGTTACATAGTATTTCTCAATACAATGAGTTAACAAGAGTTTGGCAATAAGTAACAGTGTGGATTTGTCTATATTTTCTTTTTTTTATTCCACTCTCAACCCAAAAAGGCAAGTAATGACTCACAGGGCTCTCAAGCAAAATAAAAACTTAAATGACCTGTTGTGGTGTGTTTTGCGCACAACCAGCATGCATCGTTAACGCAATGGAAAATTTAGGTATCCGAGCTTTAATTTCGGGAGCGCTGGTTGCGCTTTGGGAAGAGTCAGGGGAGAGACATGTCAGAGACACAGGGGAGAAACGGGGGAGATACGAGGGAGACATGGTTCTGTCTGCATATGGTCCGAGCTCGGTACCATGTTAGAGCTGTGCTTTCACTGAGCGCCGCGGCTGTCATTACAAAGCGGCAGCAGCTGCACCAGGACAGGCACATTCGAGTGCATCGCTTGAATGTGCTTATAGCAAATAACAGCAAGTGCCCGCTGTCACACATTTCACAGAAATTACATTATCAGCAGATAAAGGTTGTAAATCGTGGATCCGTGGAATATTTTCATCCCTAGTTTATCCTGATTCACACAACACACCCACTTATACATTTTGGATAGTAAGAGCACAATAAGTATTTTTTCAGCCTTTCAACCAACCTGTTTCTTTATTGGAGCCAGTTCTGTTCTGTCTCTGTGCCGTGTGAGCTCCTCGGGACATTAAACAGTGCGCTGACAGATTAGAAATAACGTAAGTACTTTGAATGGTAATAGATCTACAGTACTTTCCTCTGATTACTCACGTGCTACAACGCTCAGGGAACGAAAAAAACACTTGCTTCACGCTGGCTAACTTTAAAAAATTAAACAGTCGCTCAGTGCTTCAGTTTGGCGCTGAAGAAGACAGCCAATCACTGCAGAGAACGGAACGGGTCACGTGCTGCTGCTGCTGCTGTTGCTCTGGAGGCGAGGAGGAGGCGCGACGTATGCACAAACGGAAGACATGTGTACCGGACCGTCCGGGTCACGGGACATCATGTCATTTTGGTGGGGACTTATTAGTCCTCACCAAATATTGGTGGGGACATGTCCCCATGGTCCCCACGCAAACCTACGCCCTTGATTTAACGTTAAATTGGAGAGAAGAATGAAGTGCTCTCAAAACCGTTGCCTATGGAGCACAAACAATATCAGGGGTTGTTGTTTTATTGATGTATAAAATATAGAGCGGTTGAATAATTATTTTCATTATGCTGAGATTCAGAATCATTTTCTAATCTTAACCAATAATATGGGTTTAATTTCTCTTCATTGTCTTTCTGTATTTGCTTCATACGAATTACAAACTAACGGAACTGCGCATCACCTACTACTCTGCTGGTCCCATACAAAAAACTCTATCTCGTTCTAAGAAATGGTCCAACAGGTGGAGATTGTATCAATTGTAGCAAGACACTGCGATTTCTCCTTTATTTTCTTACTGACGCAAAAGTTAGCGATCTACACAAAGGAGCAAGGACATGCTTCTGTGTTGTGTGTGTTTTTGTGTTCAGCTTTCTTAGAAGTCCAGGAAACTGCTCACACATCTCACAACAAATCTGCGTAAGGTCTTACTTTGCACCTACTTTAGTCTTGTTTATAACTAAAAATTATTTCCAAAATGTGTCTAACTTTGTCCACAAACAAAACGGGGAGAAGGAAATGTTACACTTTTTGCATTATGTTCTTTCAAGTTCTGTAAATCTGTATTTTCTTCTGACATGAATTTTAAAATGAGATAAACAAGTACAGAAATTCCAGGGTCCAGGAGTAAAATACCTCATTCAACCCAATTATCAAGAGTTTTTTCATAATTTTTTTATAATTACTCTGCATCATGTGTATTTCTAGACTACCTTCCATTCCCTCAAAAAAAATAAATAAAATAAAATAAATGAAAAATGCATAATTTTAGGTGGAATTTTGCGTGACTAATACAATACATTCTGTAGAAAGATTATTTTATTCGATGACTGCAGTGGCTTCTTGTAACAATCAACTTTTTATATAAACTTTTAATCAACTTTTCAAACAACCTTTATTTGAATCACAAAGAGAAGGTGACAGCCAATTACCAGCAGACACGGTTGAGCCATTAATAATAGGTTTGTCTTAGAAAGGTGGCAGATAGATTCGTATCTCAGAAAGGAATAGATAAATGAGGCGCTAATTGAAGAAAGATTTATTATTTCAATACTCTTATAATGTGTCTTGTCTTTCCCTATTGCTTGGACCAGGTGTGTTATCCAGCCGTCTTCAGCTCTGCCAATTTAGACATGCTATACCTCTTGGATCCAATAAACAAACATTTATTTTACCTTGTGGTACTTTGTGTTTACACTTTGGCCTGAGTGAGGATGGTCCATTCTTTACCACTCACTTTTCTGTCGGGAAAAAAAAAAAAACTACAAACGTGACCAAGGATAAAAAACCATGCATGTGAAACTTAGTGATGGAACCAAACTGTCTTGAGAGCCATAATCTAAGTGTAAAATACCAGAAGGCAAAAAGAGGGTGATCGATGTTGCTGCAGCTGTTCATTCAAAGCGTGTCAAATGAAGTCACTCAGCGGGACCTCTTTAGGACGCTTTGTGCGGCTGTCAACCTCCAGTGGATTTATACTGCTCACTTTGAAGTGGACTCATCAAATGGACCCACTTCCTCTGCTGATGATCAATATTATCACCTGAAAAGACCTTAGTGGGAGGACGTGAATGGTGAATGTCATCTATCGTTCTTTCCTCGTCATGAACAAGCAAACATTGGGCAGTTTAAATATCTGTGAGGTACTAATGACATCCTGCTTTAACAAGTTTAGTTTAATCTGCTAATTTATTTTACTTAGAACTGTTAATTTTAGTTAATGTGTCCGCAGCGGTCTTCAAATGTCCCGGAAATAAGCACTATAACTAAATTGCACCCAGAGAGCAAAAACTAACACCCTGTTCCAACCGGGATTCGGCCAGAGCCGGAACAGGGCCTTTCTGAGTGGAGTTTGCATGTTCTCCCCGTGTCTGCGTAGGTTTCCTCCGGGTGCTCTGGTTTCTCCTACCACTAAAAACATGCACAATAGGTCTGAATGTAATGAGTGAGTAATTGGATGGTGTTGGTTGGGGGCCTTGATGCGCCAGTGTGTTCGGCGACTCGCTTCCGTCATCACCGTGTGTGGAGAGAATGGTAAACTATCTGGTGACCTTGGTCTGTAAAATGTGCTATATAAATAAACCTTCCTTACTTACTTACATACACACAGTTTAAAAACATATTCACACAAATGTTGTTCTGTGGGTGACTTGAGAAGTTTCAAAAATGAGAAGAGACAGCCCCTATTCTTCATACTGTATGTTTCACTATGTTTAGCGTTGAGTTTTGGTCAGATTTAAAAAGAAGTGGATTAGGAGATGTGTGAGGGTGCTGCTTTTTTTTAATAAAAGTTGCAGTGTATTTACATGCATTGGTCCACAGTCACTTTCTGCTCTGGTAGAATGGCTCTGGTGTGTGTGTGTGTGTGTGTGTGTGTGTGTGGTGTGTGTGGTGTGTGTGTGTGTGTGTGTGTGTGTGTGTGCGTGTGTGTGTGAATGGTGGTGGTCTGAGGGGTTGAACTCAAATACTGGTTGCCTCGCTTCTGTCAGTGTGCTCTAAGGCAGCTATGGCGACACTGAAATTACCCCACTGTAGGACGAATAAAGGAATGCCTTATCTTATATTATCTTAGTAGTAGTTTGTCATCACTGTGTTTATAGTGAAAGAATAATGACATGTGAAACAACTTTGAGGTCCTGAAAAGCGCTATATTAACCAATGCATTACTATTATCATTATTATTATCATTGATATGAAGGCACAGTGCAGTTTCAGTAACTTAACTCCAAATGGGATTAAATGTCATGGTTTAAGTTTATTTTCATTTTCATGTTGTATTTACTTTGATTAAATACGTATTTTTGCAGTCCTGCGTTTTGGGTCCTTTTGATTTTGCCTTTGAGACACACTTTTGCCCTTCTCAGTGTAAGCAGCTGCTGTATGAAGCAAAATATGAAAATTAAAACATGCGATTCAAAAATCTGGTTCCTGGCGCGGAGCTGGATCACCTCCAGCATTGAATCATTGTGCTATTTGGCTGGCCTCCAAAACAGTTTGTCCAAATCCTCCTGAAACTCTTTGAGCAAAAGCAGACTATCCAACAAAAGAAACAAACATGGCTGATCACATAACCTCATGGAAGAACAAGCAAAAGATTTTAATATCCAAATCAAATTACACTCTCATTCCTTGCAATTGTCTGTGTCTAGTCTAAAGTCTATCCAATTATTATCTATTTATGGATAATTAATGCACAATTATGCCTTGACAGTAGTTTTCTAAGTGCAACTATTGCGACTATCTCTTAATTAAAAAGCTCCCAATCCTCACACAAGCCAACCCACAGATTTAATTTAAAGGGGCTCTGTGAATTTTGCCTCTGGCCAAACGTGTAACTGCAGCCTCCATGGGAAGCATTTGCACGAGGAACAGAACAAACAACAGCTGATTCAAGTAAGTAAGTCAGTGATCTTTATTTACAATTGTGGGCATTTCCACAATTGGACACAGTTGGTTGCCAGTACAGGAGGCGCATGCCAGATCTATTGTACATGTTTTTAGTGGTAGGGGAAACTGAAGCACCCAGAGGAAACCTACGCAGACACGGAGAGAACATGCAACTGACCACATGACAACTTATTAAACACTGGTTGAAGTGTAGAGGAGTTGGTGCTTGATAAAGTGCATAGAGAGGACTATATCAAGTGTAACCCATCAAATATAATGTATTTTTATTCAAACTAAATGGTGCTAAATTCCCATTGGGTCTGCCGCCAGCTGTCCTCACACAAGCCAACCCACAGATTTAATTTAAAGGGGCTCTGTGAATTTTGCCTCTGGCCAAACGTTTAACTGTAGCCTCCATGGGAAGCATGTTCTCAGGGAACAGAAGAAACAACAGCTGATTCAAGTAAGTAAGTAAGTGATCTTTATTTACATTGCGCCTTGAGTCACGAAGCGCTTTACATTTATGGACATTTCCACAATTGTACACAGTTGGTTGCCAGTACAGGAGGCGCATGCCAGATCTATTGTACATGTTTTTAGTGGTAGGGGAAACCGAAGCACCCAGAGGAAACCTACGCAGACACAGAGAGAACATGCAAACTCCACTCAGAAAGGCCCCGTTCCGACCGGGATTCGAACCCTGGACTTTCTTGCTGAGAAGCGAGAGTGCAATCCCTCCGTACTGCCTGCCTCAATAATTTACAGACATGCAGGGGTGACTTCAACGGAGGTAAGAAATGTTACTGTTTTGTAAAATATTTAGACCAAAATCAATGTGAGTGTATGCACTGTATCTGAATCAGAATCAGAATATTTTTTATTGCCACGTAAGTAACAGGAAGTCACAGACTTGGAAATTGCTTTGGCTCAGTGCAATAGTCAGAAAGAGATAATAAAAATAAAGAATAAAAAACACTTCTAAGGAGTAAATTTAAATTTAAAATAGAGTTACAGTTACTATTTACAATATACAAGTTGACAGCAGTACAGTGAAGTAAAGTGACGTATGATGGGCAGTAAAGTTACTTTATAAAGGGCGGGGGGACAGGTTAAGAAGTGTTCAAGAGTCCAACAGCAGAGGGGAAGAAACTGTTCTTGTGGCGGGAGGTTCTAGTCCTGATGGACCGCAGCCTCCTGCCTGAGGGGAGTGGTTGGAATAGTCCATGTGCAGGGTGAGAGGGGTCGACTGTGATACGACCAGCCCGGCCTCGAGCTCGGGCGACGTACAGGTCCTGCAGCGATGGAAGGCTGGGGCCGATCACTTCCTCTGCAGAGCGCACAATGCGCTGAAGTCTCTGTTTGTCCCTGACTGTGGCTCCAGCGAACCACACGGTGATGGAGGAGGTGAGGATGGATTCGATGATGGCCGTGTAGAACTGCACCAACATCTGTGCAGGCAGCTTGGCTTTCCTGAGCTGCCGCAGGAACGACAATATAAACGACAATTCAAAATTGTTCACCTTACTAAGATTTTTACAGACTTGAAAGTCCCAGTAACTTGAATTACAAAAACACTTAGCTTACACAACTTAATGATTGTAGTTCTTCAAAACGTAAAGAATTCATTTGATGCCTTCAACTCAAAAGTCGCGTGCAGGAAGTTGCCTTGAAATTTTGAGTTGAACTAACTTTTTTGTTTTTACAGTGTAGTTTCCAAGATGTGATACTTCAGCAAAGGTAAAGCAAAGTGAATTGCGTGAAGAAGCCAAATAATAAATACATCCCTGGGAAATTAGGCTGGAAATTTGCTTGTTTGACCCAAAGCACTCTCTATTCAAGTGAATTTACAGGCATATGTAGGCAATCGCGGTGAAAAGCCCAGGGCACCAGGGCATTGCTGGAGAATGTGTGCGGAAGAAAACGTAATGTTGTATATTTTTATATGAGGTGAAACTAATGTATGGTCCCTTTAATGATTATACATTCCTCTGTGTGCTCTGAATGACTCCCGCAATGACATGGCTGTGTGTTATGTGCTTGTTTGAACATTCTAGTAAAGCCCAATTATATTACAGCATGGACCTATTGAGCTCCATGATATTTAAAGACAAAACATCCATCCGTATTCTGTCTGCCTGCAGTAATTAACATGCTTTTAAGAATAGAATCCTTGCATTAGAGGTAAATAAAAGAGATGAAAGAGTCTTGGAAATACATAATATAATATATGATAACATTGAAAATAACTTTGTATTTTTTGTATATGGTTTACGAAAGCCAATGTAGTTTATTTCCAAACATTTGAAGCAAGCACCAGAACACATTTATAACGACCATACCCCGGAGCTCACTAGAAAATAGAGGTGCACATTAAGTAATATCCTGAGTTTTTAGCGATCCATGGTATTATCAGGAACTTCTGGCCTGGATTCGGCTAATCGAAATCTTGTCACACTCTGACATCAAGAACAGAGCTCTTTCTGCCTTGTCTCGAAAGGAGTTATTTGAATTTCTTTCTTCAATGTCATGTTTCAAAGATGGAAAATAACAAAGCATTTTCTATGTACTGTATGTACCGGTGCTGTACTATATTTTGTCTTGCTTCACATTACTTATGACTTATTTTGAAATGTGACTTTGTTGGAAAGCCAGGTGAACTCATTCGTTGCGGTTAGCCATGCTTCTACATTTGTTTAATGTCATATTCTCAGTATGAAACAGCATAACGTTGTTTAAGGTGGTTAATGCTATACAGTATAAGGTCATTCTTAATGCAACACAAATGCCTTTTATTTGACTGTATACTTTTACGGAAGTGTGGGAATGACTTACTCAGACAACAAGCTTCTTTTGCTCCCAAAACAAAATGACCACATGACAACTTAATAAACACTGGTTGAAGTGTAGAGGATTTTTGCAATCTGAACTGAAAGAGCGCATTTAAATTTGGAAAGATTCAACCAAAAGGATGTGTAGCATTGGGTTATCGCGTACATTTCTCAATCTCACTGACTGCTTAACAACCTCAGGCGATTTTAAAACGGGACAAAAACAGGAATCACATTGTTAAGAAAGCTCATCAGTGTCCCAGAATTGACTAATCATTCAATCCTGCTTAACTTTTATAACTGAACCATAGAAAGTCTGTTGGTTTGATAACATTACAGCCTAAAAAAAAGTAGCGCACAAAAGCTGGTGGTCCACTTTAAAGGAGAACTCTAAATTACACTCACAAATGCAAAATGAATACAGGTGAAACTCCACAGGTTCAAAATGTGGGTTCAAAAGTCCATTTACTTCAGTAATTCAGCTTACAGCGTGAAACTAATGCAACGCAAAGTGAAATTAAACAAGCCGTTATTGGTTATAATGTTGATAATGTGCTCACATCTTGTCAGAAGAGAGGAGTGAGACAACTTAGACGACACGTTTGAAAAAAACCGTTTGAAAATAATATTAAACATAAATATATTTTAGTCTGGCAGCTCTCCTACATTTCTAAGACAGTTTATTGCTGTTTCTTTTTGTTGTTAAAAATTCAACTGTTTTCTCAAATTATTAATATGATATAATCGTTCCTTTTCGTCCTATTGTTTATTTTATTTTGTTCATTTTCTCCTGATCTTAAAATGTAGTTTGGCTTAAGGGTTTTGCCCCATACTTTAGAGACTTTACTTCGGTTACAATCGCGTTTGTAAATCTACGTTAAAGCATGTACACTACTGACATAAGCTAAATTATGCTCACTGCTGTTTACCTTATGGTTATGGAACTATGGAAATGATGAATTATGGAATCATGCCTTTAAGATGTACAGCAGCTGTAATGGTCTTTTCTTGTACATATTTATTCATTTATATAATGCAATATACTGTATTTATTGAATATATTTAACACCTATGACCGTATTATGTCGCAACCCTTAATAATGTTTAATAATAATAATAATAATAATCCTCATAGTTTTCCGCGTTTCACCTGTGCAGTTCTACTGTGTGAACACTTCCAACAGCAGTGACTTTGCACACATACACGCACAAACACTCTCTGTCTGATCCAGAAATACATTTTACAAAGTAAGATCAATAAACACAAATGCCCCGTTCCTACTTCTTACATGCCTCATTTCTACTGAGAGAACAGCCGTTAACGATGGCATGTTGTCTCTAATGCAGGTCCCTATGGAGCCACTGCACGCACACACACACACACACACACACACAAACACACCCATACACGCACGCACACACACACACACACACACACGCACGCACACTGACGGCTAATGACGTCCAATCTCAGCTCTGTGTTTGCATAAGCAGAGCCAGCCGCACAGCTTTAATCACCCCACTGTTTACCTATCAACACCAGCGCCTTCGCTCCCATTTGCATCACTCAAAATCACTTTATTTGCCAGTGCTGAGAAAAAGCCTCTATTGGCAATATTCCATTCACTCGTGGCAGATGAAGAAAGAAGAAAGACGAAATGAATTCCCTATCTCCAAGAACAAAATGCATGTCACATTAGTCTGACACTTCTAGGTTGTTTGCTCCAACAGGAAGCCTTGTGAAAGTAACATAATGTCAACAAATCAGACTACATTGTGAAGTCTTTATCTTAGTAGATTAAAAAATAAATGTATACTTTCCCCTGATTGGGTTGAAAGCTGATTGGTGTAGTGAGGGTGGTCCTGTTTATACAACCTTTCTGTCTCAAAAAAGCTGATCTAAAGATGGGACAAAGGGCAAAGTGACCTGCCTGTGAAAACTAGTGATAGAAACAAACAGTTGCTAGTTAGATGGATTTTATGTTTTTCTGGTTTCAAAGTTACATACCCCAGCTTTAAGCTAACTGTGGAGGCTGTAGGGCATTTTAGACTCATCCTGAATTTTCACCCAAAAGTAGAACATTCATAACGTTTTATGAGTAACACATAACTCTCTGGAGGTGAAAAGTCACATGAATGATTCCATGGAAAAAAGTTAAACCATAAGAGACATTCTCTGCTGAAAAATACACTGTAGACTTTTCACTCCACACTGTCGAAGATCACAGACAAAAGAACAATAATGCCAGTGGGGTTTTGTTCTCTACTCTAACTTTAGCATAAATAATGAACAATCTCTAGCTTTAGCATAATAAGAACCAAATCAAAGATCTACAGCTGTACTTATTTATTTACAGTATTTATTTGTGGACATGACAGTACATCACACAAATTTCAAATAATTGTCGTCTTGTCAAACAAATGAAAAGGAGGAGAAAGAAGAAAAAAATCTTGTTGCCTGCCCCTTTGTTTAAACATGTACAAATGAAATAAAAAGTAAGACGGACTTCAGCCCTCCTCCATCAAACTGTTTGTATTTGTTTTCAAAAATTCTTTGTTTTTTATTATATAATTATTTTCTCACATTTCGAATCATTTATTTAATACAATTTCACTGTTGTAACTTTATTTTTTTTCTTAAACATGTGGATGTTTGCAGAACTTTTTATTTCATATTCGAGTTGATTCCATAATCTTCCTCTGACCACTGATATGTCCATGTGTTTCTGGTTCTGACAAAAGGGACAAAGAAGTGTAAATTCTTTCTTCTGTCCTAGTTGGATTTGAGAGAGAAGAGCGTTTGTGCAGCTGCTGGCAGCGGAGAATCTCACAATGAGTGTCTGTAGTTTTATCAGATCCTCTAATTTTAACAGTTTAGATTGTATGAATAGCTTTTTTATGTTTTTCTTGCGTCCACTTTATGAATGATTCTCACTGTTTTTTGTTTGTTTGTTTTTTTTGTAAGAGGATTAGAGGATACATGGTGTTTTTGTATGATTTCCCCATACTTCCAAACAGTAGGTGAAATGGGGCAATATCAGGGTCCTATACAAGAGCCTTAGGCTTTTATGATCAAGTGAATGTTTCACTTTGTGCAGCACTGAGATATGTTTTTATATTTGTCTTTTTACATGATTTACATGTGATTTACAATTTAATTTTTCATCCATAGTCACTCCTAAAAGTTTAAATAAAAGTCAATAAAAGTGTGATTTTATTGACACCTGGACGTCACCGTTACTGTTATTGTTTGAAAACACCATGAATTTTGTTTCGCTTATATACAATGATAATTTATTCTGCAAATAAAACTGATTTGAGTTTTGGTGAGACAGAACATAAGTCATTGATTTATAAAATAAAGAGTTTTGGCCCGAGAACGGAACCTTGGGGAATTCCACTGAATTTGAAAATGTGTCTATTTTCTAAATTGCTTTTAACCCAATTCACCACCCCTCCTCTTATGCCCTACCACTGCACTGTTTATTAATATGTTGTGATTGATTGTGTCAAATGCCTTTTTTCAACAAATACAACCAGTTTGCTTTGGAGTTTTTTCTACTGCTGATGTTATGTGTGCTCCGTGATTTGCAGTAGTGCTAAAGCTGTCCATGTTATTTTTATTTTTTTTCTGAAGCCAAATTGGTTCTGATTAATCAACACATTTTTTCTATGATGGAATCTAATCCGTGAACACAACGTTTTTCAAGAATTTTTACAACCAGTGAAATGGGTCTGTAATCTGTTTTAAATACTGGAATTAGCATAGCGGTTTATTTATGCAGTCTCTGGTCTTTTTAATAAAAGCCATATCTATCCCATCAATGTCTTATTCTTGAACTCTGACACGGTTTTTAATATTTCTGGTTCAGTGACTTCTTTCAAGTCTTTGGAGTGACTGATTCTACCGTCTTATGTTTTTGCATCTGCATTTTCATTTTGTTGATTTTTTTTTTAGCAAGCTTTGGCCCTATAGCTACAAAGTACGAGTTCAGTTCGTTGGCCATATCTTTATTGGTTCGCTATTATAAATAAACTCAGCCCTAAAGCAAAAACAACTTTTAAGCAATATTAACCAAGCTAAAATGATTTTCCCTTCACGTATGCCCATCCTAAGTATGCGTATGGTACATGTGTGATGCCAGAGTATTCTCATGGTTATAAATGAGACTGCAGATATAAAATTTCAGTCCATTCAAACTCAAAGTAAACTATTGCACCATGTGGAAAACACCTCAAGCCAATGTTCTGATTCACCAGAACCTTAGATCAACCTTTAAGCAATCAATTTGATTTCTAATAGGGTTTACGGCCACATGTTTTTGTTCTATGCTTCCATGGTGACTTCCTTTGCATTTACGTCTGTCCACTGCTTTTTAAGGACTTTGACTCTGGGGATATCCAATTTTCAAAATAAGATAAAGCAGTTAAAAATACACACACTTTTGTCCTGTTCGGTGATTGACGCAAATCTAATTATCTACACACAAGATGTTTCCAATAGATTTTAAGAGAATAGGTATTCCACACTAAACAATACATCTGCTTTGCTAAAAAAAAATAAAACAAACAAAAGTCTGAACAGTGAGTATTCCAAGTCTCAAAGTAAAAGCCTCAACTAATAAAATACATCCAGTCTCTGGATGTATTTTTTAGTCTTTTAGTGAAACAACACACTGACCAGCTTTTTGTTTTTCAACAGTCCATGTCCTGATATAATCCTGGCGAGATGCGTTATTATCGTCATCATCATTTCATCCCTTTATATATCCATTTCTGGGTCAGGGGTTTGGCAATAAGAGCTGCCACCCATGTCACAGAGCACTAGTCCCTCACTGGGTCCACGGGAAGATGGCTACTCCTTCAACGAAGATAGAGCCTTTCAGCTGGGCTTCAGGCAAAGTGGGGCTAAGTGTCTTGCCCAGGGACATACTGTAACGACAGCAGACATCACTGGGAGCAGATGACATGGGTCGTGGGGGATCAAACCCACGACCACTGGGTCCAAAGACCAATGCTCTATACTGAGCCACTGTTGCTCTGTGCGTTATCTAATAATAATAATAATAATAATTCTAATGATAGCTGCTTGATTAATAAATAAGGGATAATGTATATTACGCAAGTCATTATTGTAAAATAAGTACCGACAGGGGGAAGCAGACCCCGACACGCAGCGGAGGGGTCTGCTTCCGCCCTGAAGGTTTATTTAATGACAGAAAAAAAAAAGTTCCCAAAGGCTTTTCTGTGGGTATGCGAGTAACAGTTAGGCTAGTAACTTCCAAACTAGAACTTTCTCGAACTGCATGAAAACTGAACAAAGAATTGTGAACATCAGCGGTGAGTGACCCAAACTTAAACCTAACCTAAATCCATAATTCGATCCTCTGCAAATGTGTCCTAAAATGTCCCGGAATCTACTTCCGGGTTTTTTGCGCTTTTTCTTGCATTAAAACAGTGTTTTTGTCATGAAAACCTTAACAGATACTTCTGAAAACCTCTGTGCATGTGTATTAAGAATGTATTATATAATGTATTCTCCGATTAACATTTACATGTGTTGATTGATATGTATTTGCGTTTATTGAGCGTGGCTAGCTCCGGAGTGGCCGGTCATTATTGTTTTGAGAGGTCCGTTATCAAGAAATAATGACCGGTAGAACGTTTTGGAATTACATTCAAATCAATAGAGCGTTCTACTGCTGCTGTGAGGAGCCGTATAATAATGACTAATAATTGCCGGTGTAATAACCATCCGTCCATTTTCTTCCCCTGAATCCATTTCTGGGTCGGGGCCGTGGCAGTCAGAGCTGCACCCAATTCACAGAGCACCAGCCTCTCACTTATCCTCTGCAGGTGGTGAGTCCACAGGAGGATGGCTGCTCTGTCAGTGTGAGCATAGCCTTGACCTTTCAGCGGGGGCTTTTGGGCAAAGTGAGGTTAAGTGTCTTGCCCAAGGACACAATGGCAGCAGTCATCAGTGGGGGTGTCGAGGTGGGAATTGACCTTCAGGCCTAAAGGCCAATGAGGTATAATAACACTTGAGGATAAAATACAATAGTGGCTTGTGGGTTGCAGCTTTTAAAATTCTGATTTACTTTCATATCCATTATTTTTATATTCCCAGTGCATAAAATCTCCACAGTGTTGATTATTCTATAGCACTAAAGTATGAAGACTCCTCCAGACAATGCAGTTCCTCTGGCTATGATCTTCCATGGTCTGGCAGGATAAAACCACATGCAAACTTGTCTGAATAATACAGCTAACACGGAAGCTCAGACATCTTCCCTTCAGTCCCCTTCCTATCGCACGTGCTCTGCAAAGCACTCATCTTCTGGCTGCATTAAAACAGTACCCCTGGATTTATCTTCAAAGCTTTCAGCTCGTGTCAACCCGCATCAACCCCCCCGCCCCTCAGCATCATCATCACCTCAACAGAACATTCTCTGCATGTCGTTGGCTTATCCTTCAGCCTCCACTACCACCGGGTTTTAGCCTTTTTCTAAGGTTTGCAGATTTTGTTGCATGTACCTGAATACTTTAATCAGTGCAGACCTCGAGAGTGCAGAGCTAAACCAACTGTGTAAGTAAAACGTAGAGAAGAAAATCAATAAGACATTGACATAAGAATATTAAGATGTAAGTAATTAATCTTTCTTTGTATATGGCCTTTCACAGATCACAAAGCGCTTTACAATTGTTGTGGGCATTTGTTCTCTTGTGTAAAGACAACCCCACTCCCATCTCTTACTTTACACAAAGATGGGAGTGGGGTTGCCTTTACACCGCATACCAGAGCTATTGTACATGCTTTTAGTGGTAGGGGAAACCGAAGCACCCGGAGGAAACCAGAGCAGACAGGGGGAGAACATGCAAACTGTTTAATTATGTACTTACATAAACACAGATGCTTTACACGGCAGTCTTACCTCTTGAAACTATGTTGAATTTCAAGATTTTCAGCCCTTTCTGACAACCACGAGATCTCTAACCACACCAGATTAACACAAAGCAATAGGGGTGATGAGTCTGCCTTAAGACACAATGGTCTCCCATTTACTGTGATACTAACTAGGCCATGCTTTGGTTCTGAAGCATGGAGAGATGCCCAGGACATTCCCCTGTTTAACTGTAATACAGATCTTCCGCCTGCAGCCACATTTACTGTAAGACGCTTACGTCTTAAAAGCTCTCTCTTCACCACCACCTCCTCATGATCTTGTTACCAATGTGACATAGCGGGTGATAATGTGCATTTCATATTGCCTTGACTTGAATTTCCAGAAAACAGACATATCTGGACTGATCTGCCCTGGCTGCATCCCTGTGCTCAGTATCAATAATGATATTTTGAATTACATTTATCTATAGCTTATCTAGCTTATCTATGACATAAATCTATAGCTTTAATCAACAATGTCATGATAATCAATAAGTAGGCTGATTATTCTTTCGATTAAATACGATTGACCAAAACAAAGACCTAAGTGGTGTCTTTGGAGAACATTTTAACAAAAAATGACTTGAATGCACCTGTTTAGTTACAAATAATTTGTAAACACATTTTAATTTAATTGCACAGTCACAAAACCTCTTTTCGTTTGCTCATCTTTAAGCTTGTTAATGTCTATGAAAAGTTCAAACAATTGAGCAAATAATTAATTTGTTGACGATTAATTCATTAACTTAGATACATCTATTAAGAACATTACAATTATACATGTATGTATATCAAAAAGCTTTGTTATGCAGAGGGTCAAAAAAATTGTTCATCATGACAATTTATGGTGGTAGTTCATCATAGGGGTATGGTTCAGTCACTGCTCATTGTCAAAAGAATCCAGAGTGCAGGCTTTCAATGTGAAAGCAATACATCTGGGATCAGACACAGAAAATTAGGTCTAAAGGGCTTTTAAATTGCGCTCTACACTCGCTCAAAATGATGTGGTCTCTTGAGTAAAAGCAACAACACATTAGGCAAGTAGAGAGAGAGAGAGAAAAGCATAGATCTCCCCAAAAGACGTGATAAAAAAATATTAAAACATAAACCAAAGTGTCACCTTGTTTTGACACCCAGCGCTCTTTCAAACGTGTTCCTTAAATGTCAGGTGATAAAAGCGCATCAAGTCGGTCCACGTCCACAACTCCCGCAGCTTCACTAGATTGTAAAAAAAAAAATAAAAAAAATACTAGAAGATCCACGCGTGAGGGGCATTTCAACTGGATAAACCATTAAAGGCAAAAACGCAATTTCACGCGGCCTGAACTCTCCAGTCACCAGTTACTTATCTCTCAAAACAAAGAACAGGTGTTGAAATAAAGCAGAAAAGAGTGACAAGATGTAGCTAAAATATCTTATACTGGGAAGGGAATAAGTATTTTGCCAAGGGATATTATCCAAGACCTCTATGTTGTCTATTACTCAATCGTTATTACAAAACCATGCATCAAAGTTATGAAAACAAGAATTTGGAACAAAAAAATGCACAAGGCGTTGCTTCTTAACTATTAGAAGCAAACATCCAAGTTAAATTCTCAGTTTTCATGCCAATTACGCATATGAGACGTTTGCCAGCAATAGATCGCGGTGTCTGCGGGTTTCGCCTCAGTGCGTAAAAAGTACACACTAATAACAACTTTCTACTCACCCACGACGAGCAGAAAGCATCCCGTGCCGATATCCATCCCGGGGGATAGAGCCGAAGCGTAGATGTCCATTTGGGAACTGCGAAAGTGCGCTGCGTAAAAAGCGGCTTGGTCTGTTCCTCCCTGGGATGTGATGCAAGTGTGGTCCTCTGTCAGATGCACATGCTCGCACCGAGAGTAGGAGCCCTGACGCCGTCGCTCCTCAAGACTCACTGGTGCAGGGACGGTTTTATAGCCTCGAGCAGCCAATGCCCTGTGCGCATGGATGGCCCCCACGGACCACAAGGGGGCCTAACAGCGGCGTTATCACAATTCATCTCTGATTTGAAGAGACATTGTTCAGAGGTTAATAGTGCATAAGGGGTTTAAAGTTTAGAGCAAGTAAATATTTAGTAAATACTTAGTAAATATTAAGTGCCAGATGGCGAACGTTCATTCATTTCAAGAATATGTTTTAGTCTTTCTACATTTTGTTGTTTACAATATGTATGGTATAAACATAATTTTTTTACGGGCTACTAGATCAAATAGCACATTTGATGACCCATTTAATTGGTTCCACTTGTGTGTGCAAGCCAAACCTCAGAAGTTAAGCAGGGGAGGGATTGGTTACAACGTGATGGAAGACCCTTCAGCATGACACTTCACCTATTGCCTAGTATGAGTCTAGTGTGTGCATGAATGGACGGTTTTGGTCGGACATTGCAATAGTATAAACTGGTTGCATCACTTCTGTCAGTATGCCCCAGAACAGCTCTGACTACAGTTATAGTTTATCACCACTATTGAGCGCCAAGACCTGGGTCTCCATTTGTCTGCCAATTCAAATCAATGGCCTGAGCTCATTAGCACATGTTCGCACCATGGAAGACACCCAGCTCGGGTTCACCCAGTCTTGCGTGGTAGGTGCGCAACAGTTGACAAGGGAAACAAAAATACTCCTAAAACCCGACCTTTGAGAAAGCTGTTGGTTTTATGAAGCTGAAGAAGAGCCGTTTTTGTTAACTTTATGGCCAATGGGAAATCCTCCTGTACAGCCCATATGAATTTAAGATGCGGCTTTGGCCCCTGGTCTATACTTGAGACGACCTAAGCTAGTAATACCCTATCCAGATAATATAATACATCCATAGGCACGCCTCTATTGTCATGTTCAGAAGTTCAAATCCCAACAAAAAAATACAATATTTGTAATGGTGCGTTTTTATGAAGAAGCTCAAGGAGAGATTGCAATTGGAAATTCCTTGCTACAAGCAGCATCATGTACCCACCAAACTAATGTATGTTCACTTAATGGTAATCATTCCATATCTGTCAATCAAAGGTTAATTTAACTAATCGGTCCATTGTGTTTAATCAGAGTACACAGCCCTCGCAGCCCGCGCTGATTAGCCCCACTCTCACACACACAGAGTACATAAACCTCAGCATCGTCAAGGGACCTCAGACCTCAGGCACTGTGCCACTGCATCTGTGATGAGCCTCGAGTAATCAGCATCTCTCACTTATATAAGACAGACAGTAGACGTAATCCTGACAAATAACTAATGTCATATAAACTTGAATTGAGTTTGATTCGCTCAAAATCGAATTTAAGTTTTACATTTTTACTATTGACATTTCATAGTGTTCAGGAACAATCACCTAATCAATGTTGAGAGAATCATATTACTGGCTTGGCCACACCATGCACTTTCAGTCGTTGAGGTGAGTCATTTGCATTTTCTTACGTCATCTCATTAAGAGATTCATCTAAAGTTGAATTAGAATAGAATATTACTCTTTATATATCCGCATAAGGCCATATACTGTATTTTTCCTCTGCATTTGTCCTTTCCTTCCACTATGGCACTGGGACCTCCGTCAGAAGCAGTGGTCTCTGTAGTGCAGTGCCTGGGGGCCCATCTCCAGATGTTGATGCTCGGCTCGGTCAGGACTACCAGAGCTGAAGCATAATTTATGCTGTACATGTCCCCAGGGGAATAAAACTTACTTACGCCGCTAACCGCAATGCTGCCCAAACTGGTCTTGGTCTCAAAATAACACATAATGTTGTTCCAGATTTAAAAAAAACATCATTATAAATACATTCTAGCTAGAGCCTGGTTAGTACTCTGATGGGAGACCTCTTTGAACACTAGGTGCCACAGTGGGGTGGCTGTAAAGTGCCAAACTGTTAATGTGTCTTTAGGCAACCCACATTGCGTAGAATGAGTCTGGTGTGTGTGTGTGACTGGTTGGTGGTCAGAGGTGTCAATGGCAGTCGTTTATCACCAGAGAAAGAATAATAATAAATGAAATAATAATGACATGTGAAGCGTCTTTGATCGACAAGTGGCTTTGAGAAGATGCCGCTCCTTCACGTAATATCAGAGCGGTTTGTATCCTACCCTGTCATACTGTGAATGACTGTGATTTCAATAGTCTGCCTGGTGCACAATCTCATTTTGCAGTGTGTGTAGTAATTCCAAAAGTTTTGCTCCAAATCTCATCACAATGAATCGGATTCAGACTTTTGTTGTCTCCTCTTGTGACCCAGCACTTATTCACTGCCATAACTTTATTGGAAGCAATAAAGTATTCATGATTACTATAGTGATAAGATCTTGTTATAATGCACGCACTCTCTCAGAACGGCATGGTGTTCGAGTCTAGACCCTGGGGTGACCAAAGTCTGCAGATCTCATGCAATTTTTCTGCAAAGCACCAACATTTCACATGCAATAAATGATTGAGTACCATATAATACGTCTACCAGAGCCTTATCATGCATAGACAGTTGAGTACAGTTTGGGTCAGATGCATAATATTTGAGAATTTGCCACGCCTCCTATTTCCATGACTACAGCCCTACTCTCTCGGTGGCGGGTCTGCTTTGGTCCACCTAGATTAATATTTTAATGTTTTACTGGGATGACAATGGCCCAGTTGGCATTGGCCTTTGAGCCTGAAGGTTGTGGGTTCAAGCAAGTGGGGGCGGGTCCCGGCTCCAAAAGGTCCATGAGCATGTGCGCTGACATACTTGCAAACTCACTCTGGGCCGCTGGGGGTGGACGCGGAAAGAGAATTGCCCAATGCGTTTGTATGGAGTCTTCTGTCCTCTCAAAAAGGGCTTTGAAGTGTGTCAACGCAAAGGGGAGGTTGTTTTTTTTGTTTTTTTGTGACCAGTCTAGTTTAGCCACTATGGACTTTACAATGCACCTGAATGGTAAATTTTGAAGATGCCCACAGAAGGCGAAAGTGGTGGCACATTAGTTGCTGAGATAGGCGTGACTGCGCCCTTTAATATTTACAATCTATGGTTGAAGCCCGCCTCGAGACCTTCTCCACTAACTCCCACTGATGTATGCTCTCGTTGTGTCCTTGGGCAAGACACTTAACCCCACTTTGTTTGTCACCTTTATCACCTTTGCTATTACACTTACTACAATACATCTGGTTTGTCCAATGTTATTGTTATATTCATATTAAATAAATAAATAACTACAAAAAATATATAATAAAAACACATACACATTCAGACAAAACACAGGCCCAAGTACTCTCTGACCCTACACCGCTCCCTCTGTGTTTTTAAACATTGAACGCATGGCTCCGATGACAAACACAATGACAATGTACTCTGTTCCCTTGGGCAGGCTGCTTTCCTGACTACACAGTGTACAGTGGAGCATGTTCTATGGTCTTAATTACAGAGCGTCGCTGCCTTTGTGCAACTATGACAAAACTGCAGCAAATTGACGCGCTGCTACGAAGAAAGAATGTTTCTAATTGAACGCATGCATTTTTTTTCTAGCTTAATAACATATTTGTGTCAGAAAATAGGCTATAGGGCTCACAGATCTAGAGTTTACAGGGGAAGTTGGGTGGGTGGGGTTGAAGCTCAGTTACTGTTGCAAGTATATATTTATTTAGATTTGACCGTTTTCTGTATTGCAAAATAACAATGTACAATTATATGCTGTTTGTACATTCAACATTTGCGTCGGATCATTAGTGTCCTAACAGCAGTAAAGTGGAGCGTCTTTCGTTTTTGTTTTGTCTTGTATGTTTGTGACGATGCTGCTGTTTGACCTTGTTACAAGATGAAATCCGGAAGTATGTTACTCTATCAGTAACTTGATGACTTGTCTATAGTTGTTCAGTTGTCCATTTCATCCATACTGATTGTTTGAAACATGCCAGACTTTCTGCTTTGAAGTGGACCACAACACACGGTCCAGCTGTCCCTGTGCTCCGTGACTTGTCTCTGATGGATGCTCTTCATCACTGGAGCCCCGTGGGTTAAGCCCATTGAGTCCAGATGTGCAGGCGTCACCTCTGTCATGATTCATAGAGTTTCCATTTCAAAACATGTGAATTATATCTGCCAGGGTCATGTCATCTTCATGGAGGCTGGAAGCAAAGTACTATCTGGGGTTATATTGAAATGTGTTGAGGCGCACGATACAAAACTGGGCCACGGGCTATATTCAATCTATTCAACGATACATAGGGCATACGCTTCACTTCAGAGCAGCTTAACTGACAGTGCTCCTTCTGTTCATAAATAATGCATTTGGCTTGTGCAATAGAAGATCTGGATAAAAGCATAAATGTGGGGAATAAATCAAACCACAACAAGCTTCACTTTACAAGAAACGTCTGGAAAAGGTGTTTTTTTAGTTTGAAATTTCCAATACCCGAGCTTGGAGGTACCTCCAGCCATGTCAAACAGGATCATAGGAGTTTAATTTGACTATAATGGCATTTTGACTTCAATGTCAAAGTAGTTTTTCCATTGATTTCCTCAAGCTTTAGTTGGATCTTTCTCTTTCATACTTCTGAAGGGGCAAAATGCCTCGGTTCAATTTGTGACGTGGCACCGAGCTGCAAAAGCCGGCCTCCAGGAGGTTCTCAGCAGTGATTGAAAGTGGTCCACATAGACCACAGTCATTGATGTATAACCACAGTCTGCTCACAACAAGCTCTGTTGTTTTTTCTGCTCTTTGCCAACTATGGCATCATGTCAACTTGGAGAACATGTGTTTTTGGATGTAAATATGTGATGACACTATTACGCTACCTCAAAGACAAATTAATGCAATGAATGTGATTAAACTTAATTGACAGGGATCTGAAATCTGTGCCTAATCTTTTCATTTGCGAGCGACACTTCCAGACACCAAAGACTGCTTCCAGAACTTCAGTTACTATGAATCTGGACTCAAAAGCTGATCTTAAACTTGGTGTTATTCCCACGATAATAGACGCTAAAGAGGTAACGGATCTCCATTGCTAGAAAAAATATGTTTATTCTTAGGTTTGAAAGCACGCTGAACCCCCACGCTGTGTGTTAATCAGAGAAATAAGAGTGGCCAGTGAGAAGAAGAGAAGAGAAACGACATCTCCGCACATCCTCGTCTGAGCACACTTTTCAATTAATCGAGTGGGAGGGAGGAGGAGGGCAGTGGTCTGGGCTACATCTCCGTGTGAGTGGGGGGAGGTAGGACCACCCGTTTCAATTGAAGTGATGTCGAATTTATGCAAAAAAATGGCTATAATTTGACCAGTTTTGAGTATTGCATGGTGGGCTATTATTATTCCATATGCTGTGGACAGGGCAGGGCGACAGTAGCTCAGTTGGTAGAGCATTGGCCTTTGGGCCTGAAGGTCGTGGGTTCGAGCCCACCACAAGACCTACTTCACGACTCCCACTGATGACTGCTGTCGTTGTGTCCTTGGGCAAGACACTTAACCCCACTTTGCCCAAAGCCCCAACTGAAAGATCTCAGCTCCTGTGGACTCACCACCTGCAGGAGGATCAGTGAGGGGCTGGTGCTCTGTGACTGGGTGCAGCTCTGACTGTCACCCCCCCAACCCAGAAATGGATTAAGGGGAAGAAAATGGATGGATGGATGGATGGATGGATGCTGTGAACATGGTCAGTGAAACATGGAAAAGAGCAAGATATGGAACTTTCAAACCTCTGGTTCAGACTCAACTTCTCTCCCAGATGATCCAATGTCACAAGTTCATTTACTCAGTCAGATAAGATAAGATAAGTTAGACTTTATTGATCTCACACAGGAGAAATGTACATGTCACATCTGGCATGGATAGAAACACTCAAGATTGTGCAAAAGAAAGAAATGTGCAAACATGTTAAATGCAGGATATATTATTTACTATAAAAAGTGGCAATTCAAAAGTAGCAATCAAGAAACAGTGTTAATAGTAGTGCAGATTTTTCAGTCCTAATGCAAGTGACTTAAAGTGACTTATTGTACAGTCTGACAGCGGTGGGGATAAAGGCCCTACGGTAGTGCTCCTTCTTGCACTGAGGGTGTCTCAGTCTTCCACTGAGAGAGCTCCTCAGCTCCTCTACAGTCCTGTGCAGTGGGTGGTGTTGTCCATGATGGAGGTGACTTTGACTAGCACCCTCCTGTCACTCACCTCCACAGAGTCCAGGGGCCTCCTGTCCCACACCTCCTCTACAGAGTCCAGGGGCCTCCTGGCCCTCCTGACCAGCTTGTTCAGTCTACTCCTGTCCCGCTCTTTGCTGCCCAGGGCCCAGCACACGGCAGCGTAGTATATGGCTGCCGTGTGCCACAGAGTCCAAAAAAGTCCTGAGCAGAGGCCTGCTCACTCCAAAGGACCTCAGCCCCCCCAGAAGGAAGAGGCGACTTTGGCCCTTCTTGGGTAGGGCGTTGGTATTATGAGACCAGTCCAGTTTATTGTTAAATTGAACACCCAGGTACTTGAAGCTGTCCACCAGCTCAATGACCTCCCCCTGGATGTTCAGCGGCGTGTGGGAAATTGGTTTTCTCCTGAAGTCGATGACCATGTCCTTGGTCTTACTGGTGTTCAAGCACAAGTGGTTGCGCTCGCACCAGTCGACTAAGTCCGTGATAACTGACCGATATTCCAGTTCGTTCCCCTCAGAAACATAGCCCACGATGGCGGAGTCGTCGGAGAACTTCTGCAGGTGACAGCTGTGTGTGTTGTGTGTGAAGGCTGAAGTGTAGATGGTGAAGAGAAACGGTGAGAGGACAATGCCATGAGGCCCCAGTGCTGCAGACGACCACCTCAGACTCACAGCTGCGCAACCGCACGTACTGTGGTCGGTCTGAGAGGTAGTTGATGGTCCATGCAGTGAGGCTACTGTCCACTCCCGCGTCCTCCATCTTCCCCTGCAGCAGTGCCGCTCTGATGGTGTTGAAACCGCAGGAGAAGTCAAAAAACATGACCCTCACAGCGCTCACGGCGGGCTCCAGGTGGGAGAGCGTCCGCTGCAGTAAGTACAGTGCCTTGCGAAAGTATTCAACCTTTCAACATTTCGCCACATTTCACATCTGCAGTTCATCCAGAGTGATCATGGGCCTCTTGGCTGCATCTCTGATCAGTCTTCTCCTTGTTTGAGATGAAAGTTTGGAGGGACGGCCGGGTCTTGGTAGATTTGCAGTGGTCTGATACTCCTTCCATTTCAATATAATTGCTTGCACAGTGCTCCTTGAGATGTTTAAAGCTTGGGAAATCTTTTTGTATCCAAATCCGGCTTTAAACTTCTCCACAACAGTATCTCGGACCTGCCTGGTGTGTTCCTTGGTCTTCATGGTTCTCTCTGCGCTTTAAACAGAACCCTGAGACTATCAAAGAGCAGGTGCATTTATACGGAGACTTGATTACACACAGGTGCATTCTATTTATCATCATCAGTCATTTAGGACAACATTGGATCATTCAAAGATCCTCACTGAACTTCTGGAGTGAGTTTGCTGCACTGAAAGTAAAGGGGCCGAATAATATTGCACGCCCCACTTGTCAGTTTTTTATTTGTTAAAAAAAGTTTAAATTATCCAACAAATTTCATTCCACTTCACGATTGTGTCCCACTTGTTGTTGATTCATGACAAAAAATTGAAATTTTATATCTTTATGTTTGAAGCCTGAAATATGACAAAATGTTGAAAGGTTCAAGGGGGCCGAATACTTTCGCAAGGCACTGTAGATGACGGCGTCCTCTTCTCCGATGTTGGGCCTGTAGGTGAACTGCAACGGGTCCAGGGTGGGGCTGACCACAGAGCGGAGATGGGTGAGGATGAGCCGCTCCATGGTCTTCATCAGGTGGGAGGTCAGTGCGACTGGTCTGTAGTGAGCCGGTTCCTTAGCGTGCACTATTTTAGGAACCAGGATCACACAGGAGGTCTTCCACAGGACATGGACCTTCTCCAGGCTGAGGCTCAGGTTGTATATGTAGCTGAGGACCTCAGAGAGCTGGTCTGCAGGTCCTCAGCAGCCTGGGACTGATCCCGTCCGGTCCTGCGGATTTCCTCTGCTTCAGTAGCTTGAGCTGACACCTCAGCTGGTCCGGTGTGATGGAGAGGGGGGATTGGGAGGGGGGACTGGGGTTTACTGTCAGCCGAAGGCAGTGTCCACTGGGCGGTGTCCACTGGGCTGGGGACGTGTGAAGAGGTGGGGGCAGGAGGGGGGGCAGATGGAGAGGACCGGTTGAAATATTGGTTAAATTCATCCGCCGGCGCTGGTCTCCATCCGCTGTCCCTCTGGCACTCTTTCCGAAACCGGAGATGTTCTTTAGGCCTCTCACGTCACGGACGTTTACCTGTGCCAGCTTCTGCTCCAGTTTTTTCCCATAGTCCTTCTTGGCCCTCCTAATCACTGGAGCTCGTGCTGGATCCTCTTCTGCTCCTCTTTGTGAGATGAAAGCCTTGAGGTTCAGGAGTTTGTGTGTTCTACTTGTCTTCAGTATTTTTGCTTAAGCCAGCTCCCTGTCTCCACTTCCCGCTTATCTTTTATTTATTTTTTCATAAATCCTTTGATGTTGAACCCAACCACGTCTCTGTCTCTGCTTTAGGGTCCAACGCACAACCAAAACAACTTGACGGATAGGCTACATTCTAATGTCAAAAACAGCCACAGGTCACACACAAGACAGAAGAGGAATTCCATAGATCGTTAGAAATATACTGTATATATTTTTTTACAGACCATGGAAATGTTTTAGTTTTAGTTTTCACATAGTTCTTGTGCTTGAGAATTCAAAATGGGTTTACATAAATTGTACAATCCAAAATAAATTAATTATGTGAAGGAATGAGATATTTTTAGGTTTAACATCTAAAGACCGTGAATATTAATATTGTGTCAATGAACTTCACTAAACTGTTGATTTACTAACAGCATATTAGAAAAATCTGCTGGTGCTATGAGGATTGAGTGGCAGCTCTGATTGCCGTCCCCCCGACACAGAAATGGACTAATAAAGGGGAAGAAAATGAGTGAATGAATGACGATTAGAAAAAGAAACCCTGTGTGTCTGTGATATTGTGCGTTGGTGTGACTTAATGTTTTAGCCCTTGTAGTTGTTAATGTGGGATATAAATAAACTTTTTGGTTAAAAAATATCCCTGAGCATCCCATGTACAAAGACATTAGCTCTTCAGCAAGGGAAATTCAGAAATGCTCAGTGGGAAAAAGAAAACATCTACGGGGAGAACAGATCTGCTGAGCGGGAAAGCAGCTGACCTGAAGGATAAGATCATGGTGAGAACGGGTACAAGGCAACACCAGCACTGATTACAACTGTTGAGTGAAGTACCATCTGGAAGTCTCATGGAAGAGGTGAATGCAGCAGTGAGACTGATCCCACCACATTCAAAGAGGCCAAAGAGGATAATTTACACTTCAGTATTAGTGGATGTGGCTGTAGATGTCAGAAAAAAGAGAGAGAGGTACATGATTTGAAAAGAAAAAGATCCAAGCCCCTCCCCCTTCCTTTCTGATTGGTCTAGAAGTCGCGCCTACTTTTCCGTGCACGCGTCAGGTCAATGGGCCAAGACGTGCGAAGGAGAGAAAACAAGCAGTGTCAACAATGGGGTTATCGGAGGTAGGAAGGACACGTGAAATGGGAATCTTCTGCTCTTGAGCTGAGTGTTGATCCCTGGCTGCGCTCATGGCTAATGATGGAGGCTTGATTCGGAGGCTCTGTGAAAAACAAACCACTGAGCGAACGCGCAGTTACCAGTGCACGCGTGATGATTGACAGCCCTTCGCATTACTTGATTGGTTCAGGTGGACGGCACCGTGGATTTTGAGCCATAGCTAAGATAAGATAAGATAAGATAAACTTTATTATCCCAAGGGAAATTTGCTGTAGGATACAGTGCTACACAGATCTACATGAATGAAAAAAGAAAGAAAAGGAGAAATTACAAGAAAGTGCAGTAGTGCTTTGAAGTCTCACGTTAAGGGAGCCATGAGAGACATTACCCATCATGGATAAGAAGGTTAGAGGCAAACATCAAGGCAGAGAAAGAAAGAAAATACTTCAAAGGACACACACTTTGTCAGTTCATTTATTTCCACATAAAGCAGACACAGTGACATAATAAATATTACATTTCTGGCACCTGTCAGACAATCACTGGAGAATCTCAGCAATGACCTCACAGTTCAAGTCATTTCGTTCCCACAATGGATTTCATTTATAAAGGTCTGGAAAGGAACAATGTTATGATGAAAAGATGGGGACTGAGACATCAGGCCTCAGTCTAGAGATAAGGCTCTATGTTCATTGTCAAAATATTGTCAATAGATTTTTTTGTTTAATTTGATGCTTATATTTGAAGCTGATTATTATTCATTGTAAGCACAGAGATTTATTATATGATGCAGATCTGCTGTGTTTATTATGATTTGTGATGATGGCTCAGAACTAAAACCTTCCCCTGTAAAACACTACATTCTGGTCTTTCAATTATCACTTTAACAATGTATTTAATTTATTTGATGTTAATATTATGATTACAATTGAATGTCTAAATCAACAAATTGTTTAGCAAAATAATCCCAATGGAAGATAAACCACAAGTGTTTTGTTGATTCTTACAAGATTGTCCTGAAATTCTTCATCCACCTGTTTCAGCTCAGCTCAACTAGAGTGACGGAGGTAACAAAACAAAACAATAAGAAGTGTGATGGTAAAACAAGGTAAATGGTGTGTTTAAAAGAAAAACAAACTTGTCAAATCTAAATGATTACACAGAAACTACCTCTGATTCAACCAACATCTTACCAAAAGCGAAATGCCAAAGGGACAACACAATCAAAACAGACCAAATTTATACAAAGTCACATCGAGTGTCCCTTTAGAACAGAGTCGGTCACACCTCAGAGAGACAGCACTGAGTCATCACAGACACAAAATAGAATACCGGCCTTAAGGGCCAGGCAGCCCCAAACACGTACGGAGCGGGGCCTGATAAGGCGAGGTCTACAGATGGGGAGACAGGATTTGGTTGCCAATTGCAGTGAAGCCAATTGTGAATTCTTTGCCTGATCTGACCCCCACCTCCCCGCTGCTCCCCGCACGTAAATTTGCGCAGTAGCCGAGAACAAACGTAAACAACAATGGTGGCGGATGCACCAACTAGCTTCGTGTGCTTCGAGCGCTGCACGGAGGAGGAATCTACTCCTTCGTTCGTCCAAACAAAACCACGTGAAGCTCTAGGTTCAGTTTCCATTTTTGCAGCTGCTGTTAAAATGTAGAATGATGTTGGTGCATCTTTCACGTCTTGCAGAGGAAGTGAGTATACTGCTGGGGGGCTGGGGCTCGCGTGTGCCGTGTTGTAAAGTTCCTATGCCCACTACTGGCCGGGCACTGGAACTACATTGTTTTTTAGTTTGATCCTTGTATGTACGCTGTGAAATTTGCATTAGGAGCCTGGTTGTTTCTGTTTGTGAAATGGAATGAATTTGAGTTGATGAACGTGTGACTATGAAGACTGCCTGGTCTGACGGGTGAGAGGTGAGAGTAGGCAGTTAAACAATACATAGTTCCCACATGACGTCACTACATACGGGGATTTGCCGACCCGGCGCCATTTGTCTTGGCATTCTGTGGGCCAAAAAATAGAAAAAGAAGCTGAAACGTGTGATAAAGTTGAAAATGGTCGTCTCCTGCTGGGTCAATGGATGTTCTAATCGTGCCGGAGGTTCAGTTAAACTTGGATTTTACAGTATACCCATCATTAGACTTCATGAATGTGAGAAGACTAAGCTTTTGTCAGAACAACCACGGAGGTTATGGCTTGCGAAGATAAACAGGCAAGAAACTCCCTCAAAACACGCAAGAATATGCTCGGAGCACTTTGTGTCAGGTGCGTATCGTATCTTATAATGTGTTGACAGACGTAATTTACTCAGTACTAACTTGTGTATGCTGATATCTGGTAACTTGAGAGTTTCATTATTTAGCGTTAGATTACTTTATTATGAGGAGGATCGGTGTCGCGTCCGAGGCTCTCGAGGGCAACGTAAATGTATTAAATAGATAATAATAGTTCTATGGTGGGCTAAAACAATGTTCACAAACAGCATTGCTTCTGTAAAAAGATCTGTGTCATAAAATAAACTGCTCTTTACGCCTGGAAAAATCAGTTGCCCACCATTCACCAAAACATACGGTCAAAAACGCGGAAATAAACAATAACAGCAATCCAGAGTGTCCGTGTGGCATTAGCATTAATTAAATTAATTGTTAATATAATTAAAATAATTAAATGGAGCTCCAACTGGTATTAAATCTAAAGTTTTTGAGAAATGTTTGCATTGCTTGTTAATTTTTGCTGCATAATTTGATCAAATATGTAAAACATGTCCGTAGCACGTTAAACTGTGGTGCCATTGTATTAATATACAATTATTTGCTCAAAAGTTGCCCTTTTTTTCCAATTTGCGTTTGAATATCTACATTTATTCTCATTCTTCTGTTTAATGGAATGCACAAACACAGCAGCGTGCCATCAAAGATGGCGTCTCCGAGGAGGTCATGTGACATTCATTGGTCTGTGGGAACTATGTATACTCTGTCCTCTTCTACAATGTTTGTTATGTTTAGCCCTTTGAGTTTGCTTCTGTATAAACTGTGCTATACAAATACACTTGTCTTTCCTCAGTATCTGTTTTAATATTGACGAAAATGTTTTAAAATATAATTAAATCTATAATACCCCTTTTATACAACCACCTGCTCAGGGATTACAGGTGTAAATGAGCATTTATAGCATCAGCAACTCTTCCATGAATTCATCTTAATTTTTTTGTTGCGCACAGTCCCTCTAAGGCTATATCCACACGAAGACAAAACGCTTATAATTTCAGAAACTTTTTCTGTAAACACGGAGTTAGCTCAGTAAATGTGTGCGTCCATGTGAATGTAGTCAATACGCCTGAAAACGCGCTGTGACGCAATGACGGGATCAAGCCCAAACCTCCGTGACGGGAACTGGGCATGCGCAGAATTTTGTAAACAGACAACATGGCGAGTGGGCGAGCTGGTACTACATTAGTATGGACGGACGATGAGGTTGAACTGTTGCTTCGGGTCGCACTGGATTACAAAACCAACAAGCTACATTGTTGTTGTCATTATTTTCTGAGTGCGGCGCATGCGTGCTTTAACAAGAGGCGGGGCGATGACGCAAGCGTCTCAGATACATTGCGGAGAGGCAGTAACCACGGAGCGGCATATACGGAGTTTTGAAATCTTTCCACTCTGGGACCTACTTTCAAAAATGTTCGTTTACACCCCCCCAAAACGCCGGCCTCGTATGGACGATACACTGGATTGATAAAGTATTTTTGCGTTTAGGCCTGAGCTTGACTTCGTGTGGACAGGGCCTGAGTTTTCATGAAAAAATCCAAACAAAATCATGTTTATTACTTTTGTTTTCACTTTTTTTTTGTGAGTCAAAGGTGAATAAACTGTTGTTGCTAAACAATTCATGCTGTGCATTAACTGAAATAAAACACTCATCTATTGAATATAGGTTAAGCTACCTGCAGGCCTCTTAATCCCCCGTGTCTGGAAAGAGTTTTATTTTGCACTGTTACAGGTAAATGATTTTTGTGCTAGAGCTATATTTAAATGTTTGTGACTGTTTTTAAATATTATTCGTTCAGTGAATACAAACACGGCACTTTAAGCCCGCCACTGTTTTATCCCGTAAATGTTTATTCATATGTTGGGCTAAAATAATTTGTATTCGACCCCACCCCTTTTTTGCATGGTCTTGCTGTGAATTTAACATTGCACTGCATGGTTTTAAACTGTTTGCATTTTTTTTAACCATATTTTTAATACTTGCATGAAATAAGTATTGTTGTTATACTGACAATTTAAGTCTTCTTAGTTTAATTGATAAATTACAATGGCCTGGTCACATTTGTAAAAAACAAACGTAAGCTGGAGGCTGTAAACGTAACAACTTGTATTAATACTTTTGCAAGCCAGTCTATATGCAGCCTATACTTTAAATTACTATATTGATTTTAAAACTATACTTTAATGACGTTGATTACGGGCTGGATGTTGATTACTAGACCGTAGCCAACGTCTTATTAAATTTACTGCTTTAAAAAAAACAGCCGTTTTCTCTGCTAAAATTAAACTGAAAGCATAAATGTGAATGTTAAACCAGAGGCAAAGACAAGGTTCAAATATTAGCACCACACTGACCAATAAATGTCAGTGATCTTAGTGTAGTTAAATCCTTTGGAGTGGAAAGCTGTCAGCACCGTGGTTTAGCAAATTTAGTAAACAGTAATTCAAATAATTTGTACCAGAATTGCAAAAAAATGAATGCAGTTATATATTTTCTATTCATCAGAGCTGTTTCCAAGGACAATTTAAAGAAAGTTAACATTGAAAGACGATGAAAGGGACCGGAACATCAGCACAAAGCAGTGCACTCAGAGCTTTGTGAGTCATTCAACATGAGAAAATTCTTTCTGAACTTTATCTACCTTGACTTCTGTCTGAGTGCAGACTTGATAAAAAGCTGGAAATGCCATTCCTGTCAGTACACATCTTTCTGCAAATTTCTTTGGACTAATTTTGATTTAGTCAAATAAATTAGGCCTCAGTATTCTTAATAATGTCCTCCTGCCTTCCTCTTATATCATTGTTGTTTTACATGGGCCGGGGCCTTAAATTTGGGAATTCACAGATATGACACTGGTGATGGGTTGAGAGTCCAAGTATGTTTTAATTCTCCACACACATTAACGATGGAAGCAAGACGCCAAGCGCACTGGCGCATCAAAAACCTCCAACCAACACCATCCATTCACTCACTCGTTAAATTCAGACATATTGAACATGTTTTTAGTGGTAAGGGAAACCGGAGCATCTGGAGGAAACCCATGCAGATACAGGGTAAACATGCAAACACCACACAGAAATTGTTGATGTAATAAATCTATTTATTGGCTGATATTACTGCAGAATGTGAACATTTACTCAAACAATTTTATACTGAATTACCTGTTGGTTAGTACTGTCGGTAAAAAATATAGTTGGACATTTATAGAGGCATCTTGCACCGTGCGGATATTGAAATCCACCACATCAGGATTGGTATCGGACATTAAAGATCTGGATCGGTGCCTTGTTTAGAGCTATTTTATCACATCAGTTTGCTATTTTGACGTTCACGTACTAAGAGCATGATGATTTTAAAATGTATGCCTGTCTGTCATGGTTTATTTGACAAACTACAAAAACACAGAAAGCACACAATAAAATACCAGTTCTCAAGTGTAAAAGGGATTGTGTTTCCCAAAGCACATGAAGGCACATCTGGTCCATACGTCTGAGGACGCATGGACTTGAGTAGAGTGGACTGGACCATATCCCCACCTCTTATGTCTCTGGCTCCTGGTCCTTAACCTCTTAAGCTCCTACATCTGTTTTGGCTCGTGCACAAAAGTTTGGCATACCCAAATGTCTTTGCTTATTTAAAAACACATCTTACATCTCACATGCTTGTGTGATGCATCATTTTAAAGCTAGGCCCTTGCAGTTTATGTAAATATACACTGAAATAATGTTTATCATTCCTATTTCACTCTGCATCCTTTGAAGTTTGGGAAAAAAACCTGTTTTTTTTAGCCTCGCCTAAAAAAATTCAAATAAAGCCAAATAAAGCCAAATAAAGCCTAATAAAACCTACTTCATTGGAAGAAGACAATTTTCAACGCTAATTTGTTTATTGTGTTGTTGACAACAACTGTGTAAAGTTTCAGACTTCTAAGTTTTATAGTTTTTATGCAGTTTCTCTTTTTTATCAAGTAGTGCCATTCAGAACCAATTTGGAAAAATGTGTGCCAAATTGTGCCAAACTGCTTTACTAACATTTCACCATCATAAAAAGCATATTTTTTAGTTTTGGTACTTATAAGTAAAAAATCTGTGTGATTTCCTTTTACATTTTTTCAAAATAAAATTTTTTAGTAGTGTAAATGCATATAAAATATGCGCAGCAGTACTAACAGCGTCTTAACCATAGTCTGTAAATATTAACAGACAGAGTCACGCCTATCTCCGCCGTTCAAACAAATGGGCCAAAAAATGTGCTCTACTGGAGCAATCCAAAATGGCCGCGAGTGGTCCCGCCCACAAGAAAATTGTGAAAAAAACGCATCTGCGCATGCGTCAGCCGGCGCAACTCCATTTATTTGAACGAGAGACTTCAAAAATTCACAGCAAGTAAACTAGAGTGGACCAAAAAAATGCACCCCCCTTAGCATTGACACACATGTGGAACGGAGCTTTGGGCCAAGAGCCAACTTTTGGTCCATCCTGTAAAGACGTTTTTGAGAGGTCTGCCAATGCTATATGTTAGCATTGGCTAATTCTACTTCTGGGTCCACCCCCATCGGCCCGGGGTGGTATTGCAAGCATGTCAGCGCACGTCATTTTGGCCACTTTTGAGCCTGGACCCGCCCCCACTGGTCTTAACGCACGCTTTTACTGTGAAAATGAAAAGAGTTCCTACAAGTCCCACCCATCAAAAGAAAGCTCTTTTTATTGGCTACTTAGACACGTGTATCATTCAGTGCTAGCACATTGCACTAGCCCAGGGGTCGGCAACTCAAAAAGTTCAAAGAGCCATATTTGAGCAAAAATAAAAAAAACAAATCTGTCTGGAGCCGCATAAACTTTACTGCCTTTTTTAAGGTTTATATGAAAGCAACACAGGCTGTAAGCTGTATTAGCCTACTATCAAAATGAGTAAGTATAGGCTACAAATACATCATATGCATTCATGATTATTATATATATATACATTTTCACTGTAGTGCAAGAGAGTGACGCACCATGTGACTACTCTGCTATACCATATATGCTTTAAGTTTAACTTTCCTGTTGTTGCGTTCATGCAATTGTAGAAATACAGTAAATACATCTGTTTTTGGCTCAGTTCTCATACCTGCATTACAGCACTTTCTGTTCATATCGATCACGTCACACGTCGTCACGGCTGGAGTTTGCTGGAGCTGAATGTCCCGAATGGTGTTTCGCACTTTTTTGTTCCTCGTGTTGCAACAAAATTCAGGCGTAGAAGTTTGGAGATGAATCCTCCAGAATAACTGCGATCGCACTGTTTCTCTCCAAACTGGGGTCAGCAGCCGATTTTCCACATGACTCTTTTTGTTCTTCAATATATTCTCATTACAAAGCAAACATGAAGCAGTCCTTCCTCATTGACTCAATGAGAGCCAAATGTTACAGTCCATTTGTCCTTGAGTTCCTGGTTCTTATCAAGTATTTCCCTTTTTAGCTTTGGGATTTATGCGGACTCATGTGGCACATGCTGGTTTGTTTACAACAACGGCCGCCCGGCGCGGGGCCGCGTAACCGCGCGTCGCAGGATATGACGCACATCTCAGTTGACACAAATGTTAAAATTAAATATTTCTTATGCACATTTTTACTGCATTGGAAAACATTAAGAATGTTGTCCTTCCTACAGAAACCACATTGAAACTATAAATAAAATATACCCTTCCCACTCCATTTTCGGACATTTTTGAAAAGGCTCCAGGAGCCACTCAAGGGGCACTAAAGAGCCGCATGCGGCTCCGGAGCCGCGGGTTGCCGACCCCTGCACTAGCCTGTAATGTAAACGGACCCTCTTCAAGTGGATGCGGTTCGTCTTTTTCACAAGGGTCCTGCGGACTTTTTGAAGCTAAGGACTCAAGGAACACGTGGATATGATGTTTGTGGGGGTAAACAAAGCTCAAACTAGCTGAAATGTGAAAGAGAAGCCTGAACATTTTTTGGTGCGTTTTTTTTGCAACAGAAAAATGCACATTTTTGGATTATTTCTGAAGAATGGATTATACTTTGGGAAATACAAGTGGATATTCTTTTTCAATGAAGACTTACGGAGAGAAAGAGACTAAGCAAGGATTGAGAAAGTCTAATTTGTAGAAGCTGCAGAAGACAAAAGGTAAGAAACTTATACAAACACGATTTATTTTGTGCCCATAGTATGCTTTATATCTTTTTAATGCAAAGTCTGATCGTTTACACTTACATATAAATATAGCTGAGAAAATAAGCTTTAAAATGATATATAGCTTGTGGATTATGAAGTTCAAAATACATCTGCTAATGCCAGCAGAAGTATTTTTTTCTCGTTACTCACATTTCCTGTTCAAATCTTCCTCTAAATGGGCGTAGCCTGGAGGACTAAAGGGGGCGTGAACGAGACTGGGCCGTTTACATTGCTCTGGGCGGGGGGCTGCTGACGTCAGGTCCAACTTGCAGACGTCAGGTCCAACTTCTGTGCCAGTGTTGGCGCCAGATTCAAAATTCAAATGTAGTAATACAGGTCGCCAGCAGATGGCGCCTCACAGACGGTTTTAGGCAGAAAGTCTAACTTTCAACTAATTTCCACCAAAGTGACAAGATTATGACCAGGATATGTAGACAACACTATTGGACACTCATTTATACCGTTTATCAGCAAAAAAAAGTGGATTTGAGGGTGAGTTGTCCTTTAAGAGGGGGTCCTGGTCCTTAACTCCTGGTTCATACATAATGAAGGCATGGATGGACTTGCAGGCGTCAACCCCATGTGTGGAGTGAATATGACCTCAGTGGTGCTGAAACAGACCTTGACGATCCATGTAGGGAATTCCTATGGATTAATATAGTTTGTAACCTCTATTTCCAATCTTTTGCATTTTCCAAATTTAATCTTTTGAAATAATAAAAAGCTATTCATCTTGTTTTGAGTGCTCTTCATAAACCTTCTGCTCTTGGATCCCTTATCTTTCCCTGATATTACGTCCCATAAATAACTCATGGTGTGTTTTTGCAGAAGCTGTAAAAGTAGAAGTTCTCTTTCCATACTGTGAAATGAAGTGTTTGGCTTTACTCTAACACTTAGTTAGAATTACCGTGCCAGTCTGCAGAAGTTATGGAGCATACTTATAAACACATTGCAGTGAATAATGTGACTAGCGCACAAGTGGGGGTGTCAACTCTTCAACCCAATCCACTGAACAAATCTCTTTCATTCTGCTGTGATGTTTGAAATTAATCTTATCCATCTTATCTTTTAAATACAATGGGCCTATTTATTATCAAGGTTTTCAAGCAGACGGTCCCGTCAGAGAGCTGAATGAGTCTCTTGTTAAAAAAATAAAATAAATAAAAATAAGCACCACACCCTGAGTGATTTTCATGCCCAATGTAAATATTTCCATTGTGAGATCCATTAAGTTTTATCTTATCTCTTATCTTATCTTTAGAATCCTTTTCTAAGTAGGCGGTGAGAATGAGTGAAAACCACTGTACACTGCCACATAGAGCGCACAGTTTTTCTCAAAATTAGATTAAATATGTGAATTGAATATCAGGAATCTGTTTGAAGTTTAAGAAACATTGAATTCTGGGACACTGATACACACAGACGAGATTCATTTTCTTTCACGCTTCCAACGCTGTAACATCGAATGCTGAGTCCATGTGGAAGACATTCTATTGAATTTCTTGTTTTTCATACAAACAGTGTAACCAAGGGATACATTTTTAGATATGTATTTGTGGATTTAAAGACAGCTTCTGTTGCCATGTGACGCATGGGCTCTGTTAATATATATATTATTAGGCCCGAGCCCCGAACGGGGAAAGGGCCTATTGTTTTTGCTCGAGAGATGTCAAATTCTGCACTTTGAGCCTTAATTTCACTTTCTGAACATGCATGAAAAGTTGTAAAATTTTGCCCAAACATCAGACCTGGTGAAAAATTTGATAGTTGGGTGTTTATTTTTATGGGATTCAAAAAATGCCAGAACAGCGCCACCTACAACAGCCAATGGGAGTTTCAGAGGTCAAGTTTGTCGTAGAGCCATGAAATTCGGTACACATGTTCCTAACTTACTATGTTCCTCAAGTCAAGATACGACCGAAATGTTATCATGGCTCCGCCCTCTGACAAACAGGAGGCCCATAAATTTCACTGCAAAATGGAAAAATGATCCGCAATCATTTTCATACATGTCGGTTGGAAAGCGACTCCTCGTCGGCCGTTTCACCGATTGGCCTCCATATCACTCCACATTGTCTAAACACATGTACCATCAAAATGACGTCAGGGATTTTTGATCCGTGAAACGTTGTTTGAGCAGCGGAGCGGCAAAATGTGAGTGTTTTTTGACCGTTTTTCACAACATTCTATTTGCTCCCGTTTACACATACAAATTCCAATTTGCACAAAACTTGAATCCAATGTTCAACTCCAGGGTTTAGGTCAGGTGAAAGTGAAATATTTGAAATTGGCCCAATAGCGCCCCCTACAGATTGAGGCAAAGTTTTACATAGGGTGCCAAACAGCTCTAATTATCATATTCATTACAATTTGACTAACGTTCTTCTATGGCAACAGCAACAATCATCACACGCGGCCCACCTGCACGTGCTGCGGTACGGTGGGGCGCGTAGGCGGGGGGGTGGAGCGGCGCGTGCGGCTGGGGGGGCGGGTGCGATCGCTTGGGGGGGCGGCGGGCACTTGGGCGGGGGGGCGCGGTGGCGAGGCCGTCGCGCGCTGCGCTTAATTATTTGTTTTGCCAGAGAGGCAGGTGTCCCACAGAAGGTTCCCCCAGAGACCAACAGCGTGAGGACGCTCAGTATCTCGTACCAGGCAATGGCACCCGACAGTACGGAGTGGCACTGCCAAATCTCCCAGTAAGCGTCCAAGAGCGGCTCAAGCAAGGCCGGGCACAACACAGCTCGCCCGGACAACCGCAGAATCAGATGTTAACTGTAAAGCTGCAGGGGTTCCCCCCAGCACCCTGACACTTTATGTAAGCCCTAAAGAAGGACTAGTTTGCGGCCTGTCCAGGACAAAACATTCAAACTCCATAACTACATCATGGAGAAGGCCAAAATGGATGACGTACTCAGTGAATGTCTCAGACAGTGGCAAGATGAGGAGGTGCTGGAGGACAGCCCATCATGGGAGAACAAGCCCCTACACGGCATGTACCACCGGAGCATAGCAGAAGTGGCTGATCTCAAGAAGTCCTACCAATGGCTAGAAAGGGCTGGCCTACAGGACAGCACAGAGGCACTCATCATGGCTGCACAGGAGCAGGCCCTGAGCACCAGAGCGATAGAGGCCCAGATATACCACACCAGACAAGACCCAAGGTGTCGGTTGTGCAAAGAGGCACCTAAGACGATCCAACACATAACTGCAGGGTGCAAGATGCTGACAGGGAAGGCTTACATGGAACGCCATAACCAAGTGGCTGGCATAGTGTCAGAAACATCTGTGCAGAGTATGGGCTGGAAACCCCAAGGTCTAAGTGGGAAGTGGGTCTCCTGTGGGACTTCCAGATACAGACCGACCGAATGGTAATGGCGAATCAACCTGACATCGTGGTGGTAGACAAAGGGCAGAGGACAGCCGTGGTGGTGGACGTGGCAATTCCAAGCGATGGTAACATCCGGAAAAATACCAAGGGCTCAGAGAGGAGCTGGAGAGGGCCTGGAGGGTAAAGGTGACAGTAGTGCCCGTGGTGATCGGTGCACTCGGGGCAGTGACCCCGAAGCTGGAGGAGTGGTTACAGCGGATCCCTGGAACAACCTAGGAAATCTCGGTCCAGATATGTGCAGTGCTAGGAACAGCATAGATACTGCGCAGAACCCTCAAGCTCCCAGGCCTCTGGTAGAGGACCCGAACTTTGAGAGGGATAACCACCTACGGAGTGCGAAAGGTGTGTGTTTTTGTTTTTTAAATATATTTATATAGTAGTTAGTGTGTACGATGAAAATTATGTCCATAATTTATGTTTCAAATTTTCAAGTAGATTATCCAATCAGTCAGCAGAATCAGACTTACTTTTGGGTTTCCAGTATGTCCATCCATCCATCAATTTTCTTCCCCTTAATCCATTTCTGGGTCGGGGGGGGGGGGGGGGGTGGCCAGAGATGCCACACAGTACACAGAGCACCAGCCCCTCACTGATCCTCCTGAAGGTGGTGAGTCCACAGGAGCTGAGATATTTCAGTGGGGGCTTCAGGCAAAGTGGGGTTAAGTGTCTTGCCTAAGGACACAACGACAGCAGTCATCAGTGGGAGTCGTGAAGTAGTTCTTACGGTGGGCTCAAACCCACGACCTTCTCAAAGGTCTCAATGCTCTACCAACTGAGCTACTGTAGCTACATACTGGTTTCCACTACATACTGGTTTCCATACTGGTTTCCAGTATGTAAGGTAAAATGTAGCTGATTATTTCAAAACTTTGTTTATTTTTACTCTAGTTACAAACACAAACTCGCACCACTTAGATTTTAATGAGGAAAAAGGAAGTCATACAAAATACAGAGTTTGAACTCTTCTAGTCAAACCCCAGCAGACAGATTGCATTAGTAATTGAACTGACCACTAAGAGTGCAAGAAAACGGTTGAAAAATATGATTTGAAATTTGATCTTTATTAAAACACTGTAATACAGTAGGAAATAAATAATTAATACAGCCACAGAGAGTTCATGGAGTTAAATGCAAACAACAAGTTCAGTGAGTCTTTTATTAATGTGAGTATTTTACCACAGGTCACATCTAAAAGTTCCAAAACACTCGAGTGAAAATAAATAATCATTCCATTCCACTTCCGACTCACTCCAAACAGTCTTCTGCCAGTGTAAGTTCCTTTCCTCTTCCCACTGTCAGGGGTGTGTGCCTTCATCTGAGTTTTGGAAATCCTGGTATAAGTTAATGGCATTTTTCACTTTATTTTTCCCCTACTGGATATATGAATATACAGTGCCTTGCGAAAGTATTCGGCCCCCTTGAACCTTTCAACATTTTGCCACATTTCAGTCTTCAAACATAAAGATATAAAATTTTAATTTTTTGTCATGAATCAACAACAAGTGGGACACAATCGTGAAGTGGAACGAAATTTATTGGATAATTTAAACTTTTTTAACAAATAAAAAACTGAAAAGTGGGGCGTGCAATATTATTCGGCCCCTTTACTTTCAGTGCAGCAAACTCACTCCAGAAGTTCAGTGAGGATCTTTGAATGATCCAATGTTGTCCTAAATGACTGATGATAAATAGAATGCACCTGTGTGTAATCAAGTCTCTGTATAAATGCACCTGCTCTTTGATAGTCTCAGGGTTCTGTTTAAAGCGCAGAGAGAACCATGAAGACAAAGGAACACACCAGGCAGGTCCGAGATACTGTTGTAGAGAAGTTTAAAGCCGGATTTGGATACAAAAAGATTTCCCAAGCTCTAAACATCTCAAGGAGCACTGTGCAAGCAATTATATTGAAATGGAAGGAGTATCAGACCACTGCAAATCTACCAAGACCCGGCCGTCCCTCCAAACTTTCATCTCAAACAAGAAAAAGACTGATCAGAGATGCAGCCAAGAGGCCCATGATCACTCTGGATGAACTGCAGATAACTACAGCTGAGGTGGGAGAGTCTGTCCATAGGACAACAATCAGTCGTGCACTGCACAAATCTGGCCTTTATGGAAGAGTGGCAAGAAGAAAGCCATTTCTCAAAGATATCCGTAAAAAGTCTGGTTTAAAGTTTGCCACAAGCCACCTGGGAGACACACCAAACATGTGGAAGAAGGTGCTCTGGTCAGATGAAACCAAAATCAAACTTTTTGGCCACAATGCAAAACGATATGCAGTAAGGGCAGGCTCCTTTTTTGGCACCAGCACCTGCCACAGCTGATTAGTGGCATGTACACAACAAATGGCGTTTAAAACGGCATGTGGACAACAAGTGGCGTTTAAAACGGCATGTGGGGAATAAATGGCGTGTAAAGCGGCATGTGGACAACAAGTGGCGTTTAAAACGGCATGTGGGGAATAAATGGCGTGTAAAGCGGCATGTGGGGAATAAATGGCGTGTAAAGCGGCATGTGGGCAATATTTATTTATAATTAAGCATATGTCCGCTTTAAACTTTAGTAGAAAAGCAAACAAACTAGAGAACATCGCACAAAAGTCTAGAGCAAGAAGGTAGTTTGAACAAATGAGTCTTTTGTTGTTTTTTCTAATTTTCAAACTTCAGTGGCCAGAGCCATTAGACGTCAGAAATCTGAACCAGCGTTCCATTTACGAGTTTAACGAGGGAAACTGAAAGAACGGCACAAGTTTTATTATTCTGTTTGATGAAAGAAAACTAAGTTGGATCGCAGGTAGGAACTTAAGGACGTCAAACTGAAGTGTATTCCTCACCTCTCGAGACGTCGACGTGAAGCCGGTTGCCAGGTGTGGGATGTACTGAGAGAAAGTTCCACCACCGTCATGTCGTATCCAGACACACAAGGTCAGCGTCCCGAAGGATGTCGGTGTTGCCGTGACGATCTGCTTCATCTCACTTTTCCTTTTTTTCTTAGGCTGAATATCAAGGGTTTTAGTAAAAAATATGTCTCTCAATATTAGTATGGATCATTCAAACCTATGATCTTTTGGAGCCACAGCCATGCTCAATAGTGTATTTTTATTTACTTGATTTATTGTTTAGTTGGTATAGTACGTGTTATGCACACCTATTGTGCACCCGTTGTCCTACCTCACAAACACACATTCATTCCCTGTTAAACACATTTCCATAATAACAACATGTCTGTAATAAAACAAAAACTTGCGTACTTACTAAAATCATTAATAACATAAATATCTAACCACACACACACACTTCCATTTAGGTATTCAGCTGTTTGGGTTCGGGGACTCAAAAACAATCTAAACGAGTCAAATTTGGAATCAAATACAGCTCATTGTCTTACATTAAAAAAATCCATCATGTTAATTTATACAGTGTGGCACAAGTCAGCAAGCGAGGAATTGGTCAGGAAAAACAGAAACTCAACAGTCTAGAACTCAATTAATTAATGGATGTGATACAGAGCATATGAAACAAGGAAACTGTATATTCTGTATGCATATGGTCACACACACACTCAAACACAAATGGTCATAACAAAGTCTGCTTATCATGTACTTGGCCCAACTACGTTATGTTTGAAGAGCAGATGATTTTCTGAAACAAAACAGGACTGTTAATCCAAAACCACAGGGAGTTATTAACTCACAGATTTCTGGGCAAGAGATGTTTCCACCTCCCGATACGTGAGTTGGCATTTCCTGTACGGACCTGCTCTGCTGCCCAAACACCTGGAAATTACAGTAGCTAAAATATTTAAGTATTTGTTTATCGTTTTCTTTGACAAATGTTCGACAATCGCTATCATAGACTAAAAATCAAACGTGCTGTAATGAAGACAGAACAGGCTTTACAGAGCAGACTAAAATATACAAAATATAGAATAAATGGGTACGTATTAAACGTAGTAGACAGAAGACGACTCCCCCCCCCCCCCCCATGTTCTAATCTATAGACTGGAAGAAAAGTCAGTAAAACAAACGTACACCAAACAGGTGAGTTGAAAACTGTGGCGGATCCCTGCAGGAATACAATAAAACCTATTTGATTAATCTACCTCGGTTATAATCAGAAAAACATGTAGTAAAACTCACCGACCATATTGAAAGCTGCAGGGTCAATACGAGTGATTGTGATAAACACAGCTTGAGCTAAGGGATATTGACTATTGTTATTTTATCAAGATGGTGATCAATATTAAACGGTGATCAATAAATCAGGCGTGCAATATGAAGGAACAAACACTTTGCTGATCTAAACAAGCAGGCTTTCCAACATTTAAGTGCTCAGTATGTGACTGAATGTTGTATTAGCTTTCTATCAACATTGTATTTTACGCAATGCTTCTTTTATATGGATGGAGCCATGTTATAGACCTAGACTGTTATAACAACCGTAAAGCATTGATGTGCATAATCAATAGACTTGAATTGACAAAGCCATTTCCATTTCCAAATAATCCATTATTTATATGATATAGCTTTATGTAGGTGCTTCCCAAAACGTATGCTAATAAATGTCAAAACTGCCGATCCTGAATTGACCTTTGCGGACCAGAATATCGCTGGTAAAAAGTCATTTATTAAACTTACTTTTCTAAAACAATGGCTCATGTTGCGTGTCTGCACATGTTTATTGACACAGCCGGTGAAATATTAAACAAAACTCGCTGCATTTACGAGAAAAAACTTAAAATCTTCAGTTAACATCAAACATGCACGAGGGCTGGACACAGGAAGTAGAGGAAGTCCGTCACCAAATACGCCTCCCGCTCGCAGCCCTTTGTATAGAAAACGATTGGTTCCGTTTTTTTGGCGCACAAAATGTAGAAGGTATTTAAACACTCGATTGTATCTAATACGATCTAATAAAATAAAGTACTCAATTGTAACTGGGTTACCTAATCCATTAACATTCAAACCCTATAAAAATGGGTGGAAACTATTAAATCAAGATCATCCAACAGAAACAAACAATTTGGTTCTGTCAATAGTTTTCACCATGCATATATTTTTAGATCAGCTTTTTATTCAAACAAAAAGTTAAAGTTGTTCAATCCTCACGCAGAAGCTCAGACCTCAGACAAGTAGGTCAGTTATCTCTAGTTGATGTAATACCCTATAAAACTTTAAGTACATACAAAACTATAAAAGTACTAATAAGTACGGAAATTAGATGTTTTTTGTAGAAATGTCATGACGTGAAACAAGTCATACGTTAATAGTATATTTAAGTTTCGCTTTTTAAAGATATATTTGTTTAGCATGTTGTTGCCTGTTAACATTCAACATTCTTTAAAGATTATAATGGAACAAGGATAAGAAAAACTACGGTGGCCGAGCGGGGTCACAACAAATACAAATTGCCACAACAAATGCAAATGCTAAAACAAATACAAACGCCACAACACACAACAACTTTGAGTACAACACAACAGCTTTTAAGAAAGCACAAACACAAAACTTAACGAACGTCAAACGGAAGTGACCGGAGAAAAACGGAGTGACCGGTAGGACTGCAATAGTCGACGGACGGCATGTGTGGACGCTAGTGGAAGAGGATTAGAAGTTGGAAAACGTAAGTTATAGTAAGATATTGCTTTGTAACCTGGGTCGATGTCACTTTCTAACTGGCATAAATTAAATCACTATTGTTAGGTTCAACTTGTAACGCTGTAATTGCATTCCATGACTTGGGGCAGTGCGCTAATGTTACAAAAGTTTAATGCAGAAACGTCGTTGGACCTTCGTGACATGATCCAGGTGTCCACTTTCGATTACAATGTATTGTCCCCCCCCCCATTTTTGCGGTTCGGGAATAAACCCCGAAAACGACTTACTGTTAGTTCGTGGCGGAAAGAATATAACATTTCCTGCGTGATGTCAAGAAAACCAAGCACAAGTCAGGGTAATGTTTACAATTTTGCTATATGTCACTTGAGACATATGTGTATCTATATTGTAACGGTCTCAGATTTCTTTTTTATTCTAAATCGCTGTAATAGAGTTGATTGCCTCTGTTTGATGCAGGAGCATAAAGAAGAGGGTGGCACCCTGGAGTCGTCCGGAATTTCAGGTTATCAAAAGAGAAGGAGAGGCAATTAAGTACAAAAAATTTCAAAAGAAAAAAGAACCGGAAGAAACTTGCTGAAGGTAACTTCATTTGTGTTTGTACGTTAATGAGCTTGTTTGGTGTCAACTTGCCATGTATTCGTAGTGTGTAATATAAAAGTGTAAGTCAGTGGATGCTTTACAGAAGCCTTCTTCCGTTGTTTCGCTGTAGAGTTCGGTAGGCCTTATGCGACTGAAAGATGGAGTCTTGAGTCATGGAGGAATGACACTCCCCCTTTCACTCAAACCAAACAGCTCAGATGCCAAAGATTGCAAAACAATTTTGGGGCGCACTGCAAAATTGAGGCTTCAACAAAAACTTACCTCCTGGTCACCACTTCTGGTGTATCCTGATGGTACACAGATAGTAAATGAGTACAGGAACAACACCCATTCTCTGTATACAGTATACAAGGAGGCAGTGGGGAAAGCGTACCAACGCATCACAGTGTCCATTTGTACAGTTTGAAGATTTCATGGACTGTTGTGAGTTAACCGAGACTAATTGCCAACCTGGAGGAGCACTCTGGGATAGGTTCATGCTTTATATAATTGTCCATATCTGAGTCTTGAATTTACAGCTCAGGGAGGCCACCACCAGATTCCGAGGAGTCCGATTCAGAGGTGATCATCATGAGCAGTAGTGAGACGGCGTTCAATAGACCTTTTTCACACTCCGTGTTTTAAACCGGATGTGGAGTAAACCAACTTCCGGTGTCTTTGCTTTACGTTCAGAGACACGTCAGTATGCTCAATCTCTCCGAGCTAGTTTTGCTCTGTTCCAGGTTGCTCTTGTGGAGCAAGAAAACAACTATTTATCCTTTTTCATGCTTTTTCCGCTCGGACACGGACTCAGTAGAAGGCAGTGGATCATAGCAGTTAGGAGAGACGAGGGTCCCCTGTTCACCATAAGACAGGAGACACTATTGTATGCAGCCGGCACTTCACACGGAGGATTATCTCACAGGACTCAACCGTCACGCAGCCTTAAAAAGTGGAGCTGTTCCATCTCTCTTCCCTGGAATAATTTTATGTGCACCACTAAGAGGGAGTCAGCATTCCAGAGGCTCAGAAACGTCAGCTGTCCTTTCAGGAGAGTTAGCCAGGTGAAGCTGCACTGCCGAACATGATTTGCGCACATCCACCCCCAGGTAAATATGCTAATAATATCTGGTTATGTAAAAATTTTATTTAGCATATTTGAGTCAATATTTATAACTATGAAACAATAAATGCTTCAGTGTCTCAACATGTTTGTGAACAAAATTAAGCAGTGAAATAAAATACAATATTTAGGACTGTCTGTGTAATTGGTATATATATAATTATATATATATTACATTATGGTTAGACCTTTTAGGTATTTATAGCAACTTTTTTGGTTTTACAGGTGCGCTTGATAAAGCCCATGAGACAATCCAAGGAGTTGGAAAGCCAGGTGGAGAGAAGATGGATTTGTCTCCCAGCACCACTTTTTAGTTAGTTATTGCTTTTCTGATGGACCAGATCGGTTTTTACACAAATTCCCATCTAAGAGTGTGTTCAGGTTCTTCTGGGAGTCCATTGCCCTCTGCATCCCGTTAGTGTACTGGACCAGAGCCTCAGAAAATTGGAGATAAAGAAGTTGCTGAACCAAGCCCTGTTGCGCTGCATGCTCTATTGATGAGTTTTTAATGTACTATTCAGGGTTGCGTGGGAATGAAGGAGCAGTCATTGCTGACATGTTTAAGTGAGCATTCTACTGTCAGCCGGTGACCATCACATGGCCAACTACTTTTCATTGTGTTACGTCAATTAACATGTGGATTAGTGGGAGAAGGTGAAAAGCCAGGCATGCCTCAAAGATTTGTGAAGCGCTCTCCAAATGTGCGTGTCATCCTGGACTGCACAGAAGGTGCTTAGAGGGGGCTTCTCAATAATTTCCAGTCTGAACCTTCTCTGCGTACAAGAAACCGCACCACTCTGAAAGGGCTGATCAGAGTTGCTCCATGGGTTGTGACGTTTATATCACAGCTTGTACACTGGCTGCATCTCCGACAAGAGATCACTAAACCCGTGAATTCTTCCGCTTTTGTTACTGGATCCAGGAGATGAAGGTCATGGCAGATAAGGGCTTCCTCATTCAGCCTCCTTGATGAAGTTGGGCCAACTCACAAATGCACCTTTTCGACATCTTGGTCAGTTTAGCAGAGAGAGATGAGGAGAGCCCAAGCATTCTCGTCTGAGAATTATTGTCGAAACAGGCAATAGCCCAGAATCAAGCACTACCACATCTGGGATTCTCCTGTGCCACTCACTGGTAATAGGAACGTCAATCAGATCTGGCACAATGTTGTGTTTTGGCTAATTATCACGGCCCATTTTGTTGGAGAATAAGGTTCATCTAAATCTTTATGTGTCTGTTTCAGCTAGCGACAAATTTTTTGAGATGTTTATTCCCCATTTTAAAACAACTTGGCAGAATTCAGTATTTTTTGTTGTTATTGTGGCTTGATTGTGTTGATTCAAGGGGAAAACAGGTGAAACTAAAATAGCAAATGATAGTGGTTTATGTTAAAATGAAATTGTAATTCTCAAATAATTTATTGGTAACAAAACAAGGCTGGAAATATTTTTTAATAAATCATACAGGAAATAAAAGAAGACATTAGTATAGTTTTGAATACTTATACCTCATCAACTTCCTTTCAGCTGCAGGCACAGGTCATTACGACTAGGCCAATTTCATGGTTTTGTTTTGCTATGGTCATATATTCAATTTTTGTGACTAGATATTTAAATGATCAAAAAAAGGGAATGAAACAAAAAAGGGGATTTGTGAATCATTAGTTACTGTATATTGACATAAAACATTCATAAGGTGGTAAGTAAAACATGTCCAAATTTTGACTTCATCTGTCAATTAAAGATTCATCCCGCCCACACTCGCTTACGGGTATAGTTGTCATTGTGTCTTGTGCAAAGTCGCACCTTCCCCCACACTGTTTACATGCAGCGGTTAGAATTTCGTTCTTCTGTATTTAAGGTATGTTATACAGTTTTAGCACGTTCTTAAGCTAAAAAAAACAACTTCATTTTAATAAAAGCAGTGAAAAAACAATTGTTTTGGGGGGAGGGATTTTTTTCTTAATGTTTATCGCAACGTTTATTCAAATGGGCGCCATCAAAAAGACTGCTTTGATAGTTCTAGTAGTTTCATAATTGTGCAAGTCCTGGTGTTAAAAGATACAGCTGCTTCTTTGCAGATTTTGTTTATTGTTGGTTGTTTTCAGAGCGTTACCCCCATGATAAACGAGGGGACACTCAAATATTTCAAATATTAATTCTGCTATGTTTAATCGTCTTCCTCAAACATGTCTGAAAGTTGCAATATGCATTTTTAGCAGCAAACTGAGATGAATGTATTTCTTTTTCAAATTCAGCCTCATGAGGTTGGTAACCATGCAGATAGCTCACATCGTGGAACATGAGGGAAAGGCAGGACTTACAGTAAACACCGCCTACACAATGATTCACATTGGAACTCAATCTGCTGCTGCCGTAAGAACAAAGGGGAGGGCAGAGATGCAGATGTCAGGCATCTTGGAAATGTAAACATTGCGAATACAAGAAAAGAGGAACATTAATATTCATATTCAAAGATGCAGGGAGGGCAAAGACAAAAGCTCAGATGTGCTCCAAGTTCTCCAACCATACACTAAGAATAGCTGTTAATGATTTCCTTTACAGATGGTATATGTCACTGGTTTAGAGTTACAGAGACAGACAATCTGAATCATTGGTTTGTATAAGCCAGCATTTAGGCAAGGCAAGTTTATTTGTATAGCACAGATCATACACAAGACAACTCAAAGTGCTGAACAAAACAACAATGCAATGCTGTTTTTAACCTGGATCTAAATATTGTCGGAGAAGAAGCCTGTCTCACATTTTCAAGAAGACTATTCCAGATTTTAGCTGCATAAATCTGAAATAATACCTCCCCATGTTTAGTTTAGCATTCAAGTTAGACGTGTTTGAAACTATTGCCAAAATTAACTCTCTCCTGTTAGTATAACCATTTGAAATTTTGATAACGTATTTGGCGCCACCTGTATATGAAAGCAAGATCCAGTCAGACCTCCGGAGCTAAACAGGGCAGGGCCTGGTCAGTACTGTGATGGGAGACCTCTGGCGGCGGCAGCAATAAAGTGACAAACTGTCATCGTGTCCTTTGGCAAGACGCTTCGCCCACATTGAGTATGAGTGTGCCATGTGAAGTCTCTTTGAGAGGCAAAAGAAAGAGCAGTATAAAACCGATGTATTACTATGTTACTAAATCAAAGTCGAGGGCTTGTCTGCTTAGAGAAGAGTTTGCAAATTGATCATTTTCAAAGAGGGTAAGTCTACCTGCAATACTCCATGGCAACTACAGCAAACCCTCACCAGGACCATAAATAAAACACATACAACACCTGTTATGGCGAGTGTTCGGTATCTCACCCACACTATAATAACTAACTTCACAGCGGTTATCTATTCAAACAGATGGTTGACATTGAGGCAAAGAACACTCACTCGGCACACACTCCTCAGACACCAGTAAAAGTGCAGCACTCGGAAAAACAAGATATATCACCAACTCCCTGAACCAATATTTGCTGCAATGACTTAAGTACACGGCCATTTCTCTGGTATTCCACTGTCAAGATGTTTTATTGTACACAATGTGGCCATACCTGCATGTGAAAGCCAGGTCTCGTCACACCTCTGAAGCTAAGCAGTGCAAGGCCTGGTCAGTACTGTGATGGGAGACCATGGCTGCTGCATAATTATAATGAGCACATTGTGTCCTTTGGCACCCACATTGCCGAGAAGGAGTCTGGTGTGTGTGTGTGAGCGAATGGTTGGTGGTTGCTTCTAGTAGTGGTGAAACATCTTTGAATGTCCAGTCTGCGCTAAAAAATCTTCATATAAACATCTTTTTTTCAGAATCTGTATTTCAAATTGGTCCATATTTTAAAAGAATGATGATGATATGTTTTGTCAAATTGAATATGACAATATCCCAATGTGGCCTCTTGAAGAAAATAATTGCCCATGCATGATCTAGAACAGGACGATATAATTGGGGTCTTTTCTTATTGATAGTGTTAACTTCTGTTGTCAAAGTGAATTCCAACATGCTGTCTACACAATCACAGACAAACATGATTTAGGGTATTTTCTGTTAAAAGAAAAAGAAAGAAAAAGGAAACGTCGCCGCTGGAGCCCTGTCCAATTTGATTCTCAGTCGATACTCGAGCGTGAGCCTGGAGGTGGCTGTGATTGCCGCGTGTTTTGATCCAGAGTTTGAAGTGCTGTTTCCCTTTTCAGCTACAGAGGAAAAGACACATAGGCAACGACATAGTAGCCATCGTGTTCCAGGAGGAAAACACGCCTTTCGTCCCAGATATGATCCAGTCCAACTTCCTGCACGCGTATGTGGTGGTGCAGGTGGAGAACCCCTGCTCGGACAATGTGCTTTACAAGGTCAGTTTAAGAATTCATGAACATTTGAACATAACTTAAAATTCACTTGCTATTTGCAGATTTATGTATGTATTTTTTATTTATTTCAACAGTATATTGACTCATTGACTGCCAGCCGTTTTTGATTATTTACATGTAATTGACTTTCAAGACCCACAGAATATTATGTGCTATGATTTTGTGAAATATGAAACCAGATTCTGAAACACTGGATTGTATACTTTCATCAGCAAAAATATGTTTGTTTTTAGCTATTTTTGTTGTCCTGTAATCCAGTGTTTTTCAAACTTTTTTGAGCCAAGGCACTCTTTTTTTCATTGAAAAAATCCCGCGGCACACCACCAGGAGAAAATGTTAAAAGATATACCCTCTAGCCCAGGGATACCCAAAGTGGGGCCCGCGGGCCAAAGTTGGCCCACCTCCGCTGTAAGTTTCTAACTGCGTCCCTCAACCTCAATGAACAACAGTGACATGTCTGAGATCGCGCGGGCGCACCAAAGCCCTCTGAACGGAATCTGTCCAGTACTTTACTGTTGTATGGAGATACACTCCTCACTCATGGTTCACATCTACTTGCACTAAAATGTTTTTTAAAATCAAACACATCTTTTAAAACAATTGGGTGCAAGGCACCTTTATGTTCTTTTTTTTCAGCCTACTATTATTATTTTTTGGAGCTATTTAATGTTTTATCAAATTGAGAGGATTGTGCTGCCGAACTGCCACTCCCCCTCCTCACCGGAGGGAAATGGCGAGTGGCACCTGCGCAATCCGCACCCACCCGGTGTGTTAAAAAGGACGGACACAAACACAGTGAGTTCAAGCAGGACAAGCAGGGATCGCATAGCGCACGATCCACGCAAGTAGAAGCAACAAATACTGTGCAAAACAAGCCCTTCTACAACCCCATGACAGAAGCCGGTAAGCGCCGTCCTCACTCGCGATCATTGAATGTCAGACAGAACTTAGGCCTGTTTCACACCGCACGCCGAGCGCAGAGCCGAGCGCCCTTTCCAGCCGAACTACCTCGCGGCGAGCGCATGTATTCAGACTGAAACGCCGAGCGTGGGCGAAGCGCCTAGACGAGTAGCACGCACAAAAGGAGTAGTATTGTACTCCAAACTAATAAACATGTTGTATATTTACATATGTTGTCTGAAATAACAGGTCAGAAATCAAAATAGCACATGTAGACCTTAAATAAATTGCTAACATTTCCTTATAATGTATCTTATAGCCTATTTTGATTGTCGTTTCATTATCATAGTGTGGTGTTGTTTTTTGTGTATTGGACCTGCCCATGTCTTGAATGTAAAACCCTCGTCACTCCCCCTTCCCCCAAAACAGAACAGGTTTAACCTTTGGCCAGAAGCCTAGTCCTTTAAATAGCGTGTACCCTCCTATCACATGAATACAATCACTTGTTTCACTGTTTTGGAGTTCGACTTTATGCATGCGATGTTGTGAACACAATACATACCTAGCATGGCTCCAATAACCTGCCAGGTTCTTTCGAATATCTTTGTAGTTTGGGTGTCCTTTACTATACAATTCGGGGAAGCCCTCCACGGCCTCGATGATGCGTATGTCATCCATCTTCACATGTGCTTTTGTTTTCGTGAAAGGAAAGAAGTCTCCGCAGTGTCACATCATGTCACGTGACACGCATACTTCTATCTCCTGGTTAATACTAAAGAAATACTAGAATAATTATAAGATTGGAATAGAACTGTTATGTCGCCTTGAAATTACAATTATATTTTATGCATAAAAAAAAAAGTATGACATGGAAAATTGTGTAATTAAAAGAATAAACGTATATGTACTTATGCATTACAATAATGAGATTAGATAAACGTGAAATTGCTTTATAAAAGATATTTTTTGAATATTTTCGTGCTGAAAGCCGCTTCGCTGCGCAGCCTACACGCGGAAAAAATGCGCTCGAGTTCCATTTTTGGTTTCAGGAGCGGAGGCGGCAGCGGCGCGCGCCGATTCCCTGCGCGCCGCCTCGGCGCATGTCTGTACACAGAAGAGCTTTCTCATTTGCACAACAGGACGCGACTTGAAGCGCAGCTTGCGAATGCACGCGAGCGGGTTTCGAAGACGAATTCGTTCACGAATTCGTGTGCGGTGTGAAACAGACCTCACGCGGAGTTTTATGATGCGTTCAAGAGCCCTTTGGAAGAGCGGAAACTCGGACTCTTTAACAGTTACTTTGTTTTGATTGTTTATAAATGTTGTACTGTGTTTAGGCAAAACAAAACAAAACTCCAGGAACAAATCATGGTTAACTAGTCTGATTTTGTTAGTTTAATATTCAGTTTACTACTAATTGAGAATACTTGTCCTATGTTAAAACAGAGTTAAAACCTGATCATGTTTAGAAAATACAATTATTAGCAATTATGTTCCCAAATTCATTACTTAATGTTAAAATGTATTGTTTAAAAGTGTGCTAAAACCAGATCTATTGATCAGTGATGTCTCCCCTTGATAAAAGCTAAGATAAAGTAATATGATTCAAATGTAGTTAAAAACTTTTGTTCAAAATAAATATATGAAAATAGACTTGGAAATTGCTTTGGCTCAGTGCAACAGAGATAATAAAAATAAAGAATAAAAAACACTTCTAAGGAATACATTTAAATTTAAAATAGAGTTACAGTTACTATTTACAATATACAAGTGCACATGGTGCACACAAAATGTATGTTTCTGTTCTCTTTTTGAGGTTTTTTATATGATTTTAACCTTTAAATAAGCCATGACAGAAAATCTCCCTCCTCTGGACCCTGATTACCCGGCCGGAATCTTTCCGTACTGTAGTCTCCTCAAACCTGCATATTTCCCTGGAGCCTCCACTTCACTAAGACTGTGTTGATTTCATTCATTCAGCTGTGATTTGCACTGATAGACAATACTTAATGCATTTAAAAGAACTTGATCAAATCTACATTTATTTGTGTTTCATGCATAATATTGGTGTATTTGGCCCGCGGCCCACTGGCAAATTTTTACTTTGGCCCTTGGAAGCAAAAGGTTTGGGCACCCCTGACATAGACTGTATATATTATTCTCCAGTGAGATTACAGCATATTGTGACCTGATTTGTACTTTTACAAAACCCTTTATGTGGGGAATAAACAACATGCGTACCTAGAGAAGAATCTGTAAATTACACACACATATACCTATAAATTACACACACACACACACATATGTATATATATGCATATGTATATATATATGCAGCCCACATGAGAAAAGTAGAAGAAATTCCTTAGTGATGAAACGTCTGTTTTTGGATATTTTATTCATTTACCGCCTCTGATCAATATTGTGACACATCATCAATAACCCATCACGCTTTTCCTTCCAACCAGAAAATCAATCAAGCTAAATTTATTTCCACTCATATGGTTCCCTTTGCGCAGTTGATTTGTTGGCTCACAAATGTGTACCGCATTTTAGTGTAAATAAAGCTATTATCCACAAAGACTACACACACTGCATCCACTAATTACAGTGTTTACAAAGTCGATGTGAGAATATTCTTTCTGGAATGGTCTTCGCGGGTGGTTACTATGACATCAGGCAGTGTGCAGTAATTACTCACAATGACTGCAATTTTGTGTGAAATACTGAGCTTTCCGTGCCTTTTATCAATAAACAGGAGAATAAAAAAGGGTCAGGACAGTGGAGAAAATATAATGGCTCATTTATGTAATGCCATTAGGCTTTCATCTGGCAAATTCTGTCACTTTCAAACAAATTAGGTGTATGCACCTTAAGCCAAAAAGTACAGATTTATTTTTTGTTTTTCTTTTGTCTTCCCCTATTGTTATTTTGGCTATAATACATGAGTGAAACTTCTCTTAAGTCCCTCCCACTGTTACTGCCACATTATCAATGCATTATTTTGCTTTTTAAGGGCGATAGTGGCTCTGTTGGTTGAGCATTGGCCTTTGGGCCTGAAGGTTATGGGTTCGAGCCAACCTAAATACCTACTTCACGACTCCCACTGATGTCTGCTGTTGTTGTGTCCTTGGGCAAGACACTTAACCCCACTTTGCCTGAAGTCCCTGCTGAAAGATCAATGCTCCTTTGGACTCACCACCTACAGGAGGATCAGTGAGGGGCTGGTGAACTGGGTGCAGCTCTGACTGCCACCCCCTGACTCAGAAATGGATTAAGGGGAAGAAAATGGATGGATGGAGGTAATGCCAAAGTAAGTAAGTTTCTACTTTTGGCACAGCTCCAGACCCACTGCTGTAGATTACACAATGCAGCCCAAAATGCTTTAAATAGAAGTAAGAAAAAATCAAAGCCATGATAATAAAGACGAGTGGACGAGCGCTCAGTCACACAGCGGCTCAGTTCAGGGGGATGCACAGATCAACTTTTCATGAATGGCCGACTCCATTAGGAGCAGGTCAAATATGGTCATTTCTTGTGGGCTCCAGCTGTGTGCGGTTTGCCAAATTCAGTTTAATCGTTTGTTAGTCTCAAGTTAGTTCATTTTCACATAACACAAAGTCTAAATGGATTAATCATTCTTCCTTGTTTCTGTCTCCACAATCTTCACTCAAATAACGACAAGAAAAGATCACCTATTGTCAGATTATGTTTGTCCTTAGAGCTGGGGTACCTATAACTTTCAGATTGCAAAAGTTATTACGATGAATAAGATGCATCTCATTCTGGGCTCATACTGGACATGTATTATTAGCCTCTGCCATATAGATCTGCTTCATCACACACCACCTTCACTCAGCCTAAACACTCATATAGTGACTTACTGGGGTTTTTCTTACAAGTATGCAGAAGACAATACCGTGGGCGGCACGGCGGCTGAGTGGGTAGCACTCTCGCCTCTCAGCAAGAAGGTCCTGGGTTCGAATCCCGGCTGGACCAGGACCTTTCTGAGTGGAGTTTGCATGTTCTCCCCGTGTCTGCGTAGGTTTCCTCTGGGTGCTCCGGTTTCCCCTACCACTAAAAATATGTACAATAGGTCTGGCATGTGCCTCCTGTTATGGCACCCCCACTCCCAAAAATGTGCAGTGAAAAGACGGTATATAAAGAAAGATTACTACAACAAATAAATCACAACAGCAGATAGCTCTGAGGACAAACCTGTTGAATCTGCCAACACAGATCAGAGAATCAAACAAAGAAAGGCTATGATAGAAAACATACAGATGACCAAGAGAAACCTCAGGGAGTCCCACATTGATGGACGGATTATTAATGTAAGAGTCAGGCTACAGCGCGAGGACCGAGGCCACACGATGGAGGACAGGCTCCCAGGCGAGGAGAGGGTGCAGTCCAGGAGTCAGGCCGGGGAGGGCAGTCCACAGGTGCTGAAGGAGGTCTCATCATAAAGCCATGAGGCAGACAATGGGACAGCGGGGATGAATATGAATACAAAACCTTTATTGTCTTTGGTTGTCACCTTAAAATACATGCAAAACACACATCCAGCAAAACATGATGTGGCACTATATTAACAGTACAATTGGACACCAAAAGGTAAGACAGACTACAACTGAAGTATAGTGCTCAAGGTACCATACTTCTCCCCGAGCAAATGGCCTCGATATGCAGCTTAACTGACAATCTGTGTCACAGACAGAAAACTCCCCAGTGACTCTCTGTGGCATCAGGGCCTCAAACTCATTTGGCTCAGGGGCCAAAAAGAGTTTAGTCGTTTGGTGGTTTTCTTAGTTCGGAAGTTACTTCTTTTGTTTGATTATTATTATTTGGGTATATATCAGCGGAATGTCCAATTACACTTTGAATCAAATAAATTGTTTTATTTGTTTGTTTGTTTTTTGAACAGGTTGCCGTCAATCAATCAACTTGCTTCACATCCCAGCCATTATCACTCAAGGCATTCAATCATAAACATCAATATCACACAGGGCATTAAAATACACATTAAAATCACAAGGCTGCAAGGGAATCATAACTATTGAAAATCTCTTCAAGGGCCTTGTGTTTGACACGTACAGTACATCATTCTACTCTATTGATTTAAATATGTTTTCCCCCTTGTTTCAGGTGTTTTATTGCTCACAATTAACATGTACAGTATGTTTAAAGCAAGGCATGGTCTTTGAACAACCATATAAAAATAAACAGTAACAAGACACATCCTACTGAAGAGAAAGATTTTAGAAATTACTCCTTAATATTCTAATAAGTTTCCTTGAATAAATCTGGCACATTGGGCATTTCTGGTATAAATTATCAAGAGCCGTGTGTTAGGCATGCCTTCCATATGGCCCAGAGGTACTGTTATTGAATATTTAGTATACAGGTCAAAAGTGGTTGCCTTGGGCCTACAGTTTTATGGAGCATAAACAGTAGCTCATATGAAACTCATGTTTAAAAGGCATAAAATGTATTCGCTTGAGCTGTAAGAATAGACTGTACATGGTCGGCTGTGGAAGGATGGTGGGGATTATAATAATATGAAATCTATGGCATAATTCTGTATATTCAGGGCCTCTACTTTACGAAGAAACTAAACAATTTACAGTGCCTTGCGAAAGTATTCGGCCCCCTTGAACCTTTCAACATTTCGCCATATTTCAGGCTAAAGATATAAAATTTTATTTTTTTGTCATGAATCAACAACAAGTGGGACACAATCGTGAAGTGGAACAAAATTTATTGGATAATTTGAACTTTTTTAACAAATAAAAACTGAAAAGTGGGGCGTGCAATATTATTCGGCCCCTTTACTTTCAGTGCAGCAAACTCACTCCAGAAGTTCAGTGAGGATCTTTGAATGATCCAATGTTGTCCTAAATGACTGATGATGATAAATAGAATGCACCTGTGTGTAATCAAGTGCTTCACATCTAACTGCACGTAGAGTTATGTATGATACGTTTTACACAGTTTCTGTGTATTTATGCAACATATATTATATATCGCTTCTGAAATGGCGCGCTTTGTTGTTGTTAGCACTATCTTATTGGGCTTGTTCTAGCCAGGTCGTATCACACCATTGTAAAAGTTACATTTGGAAATGATAAAGGACCGGAGTTTATGGATGGCTAAGGCCAGTACACAAGTGTAACAGAAGTTTTAAGAATCAGAAGATATGTTAATGTTTTGAATTTATTCAAATACCTCTTCAGTCCATTAGCAGTTGCTAGAAGATAACTGTTTTATACATTAGTTAAGTTTTCTATAGTGGCTGTTTATCTGTGTAACGACGTGATGCCTTTGATGGAATGAGCTGCAAAAGTTTCTTACACATTTTCAGATGAAACACTTTTTTATTAATAGAACCTTTTTTTTACTGAGTAGAAACAAGTGATTACTTTCATATAGTGAACCAATTAAATTTGATACCAGACTGTCAAGTTTAATTTTTAGACAAAAATTGTCAGAAACCATCATGTCCGTTACACATTTTTCAAGGGTCATTTAAATTCTATTAATTATTTTGCAAAAATGATTCCTTTTTAAATCTAGTGATTTATGTTGTGTCAATCTGTGGGAGTTCATTTGCTGCTTTGTCACCGATGACTTTTCATTATCTATGTAACTGGAGTCACAAAATTATCAAATCAGAGGCTGATCTGGTCTTCTAAAATTACGCCAAAAATGTAGTTTTCAATCTTTTCTTTCGATTTTATCCACAGAATCTCTTTGATATGTCTGCTTTTTGAAATCTTTGTAATTTTAGTTTTATAGTTATAACCCTTTGAAATCCAAATACTATAAGTGACACTTTACTGTGTGAACACACCAATTTACCAACAGTCTAGGCCTAGACATAACTATTTCCAAGCCTATACCTTGCTAATATGTTTGTTTATATTAAAACAAATCACAAACCTGTTTATCCTTAGCTTTACTTTGGGTCTTCATTCTGGACCATGGTGTCTGGATTGTGGCAGGTGTCTCCAACCGATGACCCCTATGAGCTTTTCAGGTCAAAAACAGCAATGAGCTAACGCTAGATCTGAAAGACGCTAACGCTAGCTCTGAAAGACGCTAACGCTAGCTCTGAAAGACGCTAACGCTAGCTCTGAAAGACGCTAAATTAATGTTACAATGTAAAAAAAAAAAAAAAAATCTTTCATTATTCACCCATTAGTAATTCATAACGTTTTTACCTTTACTCACAAGTGATAGAAATTGTAAATATAACTGAAATACAGAAAATGGTTAACAGCAGACTGTGTGTATGGTAAATAACATATACAGTCTATGTAACTAACACAGTGTATGGTAACTAGCACAGTGTATGGTAACTAGCACAGTGTATGGTAACTAGCACAGTGTATGGTAACTAGCACAGTGTATGTATTGTTTTATTATGTATTAATTTGTTTTTCTTGTGTGAAGCAATTTTATGTACTATGTGTAGCAAGTGTTCTATGCAAATAATCTTGCTTTGTCTATTGTCTAGCCCTAAACTAAAAATGTGTAGACTTCTCATGACAGGCACATTCTCAAATGTACTTATTTTTTTATGTATGTATTAGATATGGTTTCAACTTTTGTCTATCAGTTAAGTGAACTTATAATAACAACCTTAGCCATGAGTTTGTGTAAACTCTCAGTCGTACAGGGATTAGTCATCTAAAGAACTTTTTCCCTTGAAAAAGTTCTTTAGATGAAGGACGAAACATTGGGAAAACCTACTAAGAAGTACAGATGATGCGTGAGAAACCTTCCTTAACCTTAGCCATGTATGTTCACTTAATCAAATGGTAAAACAGAAAAGTTACATTGCTTGAAAAGTGTATACAGAAAGATCTGTTGGAACAACGCACTCCCTGTACCTGTTTGGCAAGAATAGATCTATTTGATAGAAAGCATTTGCCACATTAAAACAATTAGAGATGAAAAGCATACATGAGTGGCATTATGTAAAAGTGGCTCTCTGAGGCAACCTATAATCTTGTAATTTCCATTCTAGATTATGCAATGTTCAGAGCTGACAAGAAATATTTCATTACTATTACATTATGTCCCATAATGATCTGTCCGCCATGCATTTGGTATGGAGCAAGTCAAATTCTCTGTACAATTAGTGGATGACTAGAAATGAACCAACTACATCGGAAGTCATGATGACGAAAAAAGTTGGAAGGAGGAGAGGGTAGCGCTCAAGTTACAATACCTCCCCCAGCGAGGTGCCTCCTTATAGAGCTTGACTGGCAATCTATTTTTCTTTTTTTAAACTTTTGTTGTATTTGTAAGTCTTACTTATCCAGCCTCAAGCTGAATTAAAGACAAATGTTTCAAGCCTGGCCTTGAGAGACTGTGGTCGCCTCCTTGACGTATAGGGTGATTCCACAGTGTCGGAGCTTGGTAGCTGATAGCTCTGCCTCCGTTTGTGCATCTAGACGGGAACCACGAGAAGTCTGGCATTTGTAGAATATGAATGTACTGCTCAGCTCGGTTGATATGGTGGTTCCTCCTCTCCTTGTAAAAGTAACATTAGTTCACAAAGCAGATCACTAAATAAAAAATAAATAAATAAAATAAAAACAAAGCAGATCACAACATGCTCTTTTTATCCTGCAGTATTGTTTATACGTGTTATCTTTTGCATTACATTAGTCCAGTGCTCAGGTCTCTGCAATTCAATTCAATGTATTCTTGTATAGCCCTAAATCACAACAGTCATCATCTCAGAGGACTGCACTGGCTTCCTGTGGCTCAGATAATAGAATTTAAAGCAGCTGTGTGCAGAACTATCCATCTTTGGAAAAGCTTTAAAAAGTCTAGTTTGCAGTGTGCAGAACTATCCATCTTTGGAAAAGCTTTAAAAAGTCTAGTTTGCAGAGACTCACTGTGGCTGAAGGTTCCTCGGCACAACAGTGCACAGAGACATTTGCTTACTGTGCCGTCCACTCCTGTTCTGCATCACTTCGTAATGTGCGGTTCAGATTTACTGGATGTGGATGACTTTATACTGTGCAGCAGCTGTAATGTTCTGTTTTTTATTTACATATTTATTTTTAAATATGCAATATACTGTATGTATTTTGTATTTTATTTTACCTATGTGTCATATTTGATTGTGTCCCTGGGCCACTAAAGATGGTCTCCACATAGATTTTGTTGCAAAGTTAGCTACCCCATCTTTAACATCTGGTGTGGATACTTTTGACAAGCCTCCTCTTATGCCTGTACCTCCTCACAGCCCTCATGTCTTTTGTGGGGAACGCTGCAGTCCTGGTGAGTGCGGGTAGACGCTTCAGCCAGCTCAAAGCTCCGGAACTGCTTACGGTGAATCTGGCACTGACCGACATCGGCATGGCTTTGACCATGTACCCTCTCTCCATTGCCTCAACCTTCAACCACGCCTGGATGGGGGGCGACCCGGCCTGCCTCTACTACGGCCTCATGGGAATGCTCTTTAGCGTCACCAGCATCATGACTCTGGCTGTGATGGGAATGATCCGGTACCTGGTCACCGGTACTCCACCCAAGACAGGTACAAGCTATGAAATATGTTTTTTTACAGTACTTACTTACACATTTATTTCGATTGTGGAGTAGTGAATTATACTTTTTACTTGATAGCTTCATGTTTAATATATTCATAGAATTCCACCACTAGATGGAGGTGTTTGATCAGCATATATTTCTGTAGGACTATGGCAATTACTTTAGTTGTGTTTTGCATCTAAACATCTAAACATTTTGCACATTTTGGAATAAAAGATTTTCAAAGACTGATTGATATAACTAGGCTAATATACAGAACCCAACATTTCAGTCTGAATACAAGTAACTGATTTAGCACGGTTTAGCATGTATAATGTATGAATAATACTATACCTTAAGCCTGGGAATCACTCACAACCTATTATCATTATACCATACTGTGCCATATTCTGGCTTCCGAATAACTCTTTTCAATTAACTTTTGGTTTGTGTTTCAAGCCAGCTGTAAATACTTGTAGTGACACAAAAAGCAATTACGATTAAGATTGGATGAACAGAAGATGGAGCTAAAGTATAAACGTTGGCAATGGAGCCTGATAGCAATAAGCCATCATGTATAGCACATCTTATAAAGGACACTTCCCCAATGTGATGAACCAGAACAGAGTGAAAACAAATAATAATCACATACAGACACATTTAAAGGAAGGAAGGAAAGTAACATCCAAATAAGGGAGATTAGTAAGAGATTAATAAGTAAGTTAGTAAGAGATTAATAAACATCTTTTCATCATTGTAATAAATCGGTGGGATAAGAGGACATTCAGTACAGGCACTATTCATCATCGGGATTACTGGATGCTCCAGAGGCTTCAGGGACAGACGTCTGCGTGTAGTGACATTCTTGTGAATTGGGTGTTTAATGCATCATGTGAAGCGATAAGCCACAACAGAGAAAACATTGCCTTAACATGACCTTGGGCGGAATAGCCCTCATTAGACACCACCAGCCACCATGGCAATATCCACTCCCTACAACTCTAGGGACTGCATTTAAATTGAACTTCTGATTTATAGTTACATCATCCACTCAAGTTATATCCATTCTCTTTTTTCATAGATAGCTTTTTCATATCGAATGGGAAATGTTGTGTTTTGGTTTTAATTCGCATCAGTTCTGTGTTTAGTTTAACCAGGTCTTGAAATTTCAAGAGTATGGAATTTTTAAAAAAAGTATTAGTGTGCTCAAGAAAGCCCACTTCGTTTATTTTTCTTATTTCACGTTTCTGTAGTATGTTGAGGGGATGTGAGATTTAGACGATACGTCGAGTGTGTTGAGAATAGAATGATTCAATGTGTCAAGTGCTTTCTTAAGATCGATAACAAATCCTGCTGCATATTTAATCTTATCTAAGACTCGAGCATTTTCCCCACTGCTTCAATTATGGCGGTTGTCGATGATTTGTTCCTCTTGAGCCCATACTGACTTCCATTAATTATGTTGTGTTTATCTTGGTTTTTTTCTAAGCTGCTGTCAATTATTTTTCCAAGAATTTAGAAAAATAAAGGGAGGATGAGACTTGTCTGTAGTTAGTAAAAACTTCAATTCCATTTATTTTAGTACAGTCCTACAGCAGTCATATTGAAGGACCCCTCAAAATGTCAATGGGGCTATCATTAAATAAATATATAAAATGATCCTAGATGTTTGTTTTTGTTTTTTTACGTCTGCAAATGTCCTTAAATTCCCTTGAACATCCTCTTCCTGGACACTCCTGCATCAGCATGAAGAAAATTAAAAAACCCAGTGGGAAAAAGTGAGAGACCTCAGGCCACACTTGAGGGAGGGATCTGCTCCTACGGACGAACAGGCTTTATATTCAGCACTCTAGAGATCCAGGACTCTGTAGAACGAGGACGTGTTTGTCACCATTCTTGTAGATCAGAATTTCTTTAGGTTGTTTCATTCTATATATTTTTTTAAACCGGTTTGCAGGATTTGAGCTACAGTCTAGTCCAACATTTGCGCATCTGTTTTTTTCTATGTAATAATCTGTGTGTGTATCCTTATTAGCAACATTTCTAATTATTCTATTCAATATGCCCCATAACCTTTTGATATCTATATAAAAAGTTCCTTCCAATAGTTGTCAATTCTTCATTGTAATATGATTATGATAAATATAAACAAACATGTCGCTATAATGTGCGATCATCAAGTTATAATCTGGCCTTTTCACGTCTACATAACTGAACTGTCCCATTACACAGCAGCACCATTTTAATCTTGCCATATATGTCCACTGCATCTTCAGAATCTGAGCAAGTGAGATGCACCAATCCATACTTACATATACCTCCATCTCCGGCCACTGATCTTACAAACGAACAACAGATTGAGATGAAACACATCTCCTGATTCCAGCATGACAATCAGATTTACGCCTTTAGTCCTCAGTGCACATGTGGCGATCTCAGCAGGGGGCCACATCAAGGGCCCTTTATTTTCTCCACACTGTGCCGAAGATGCAGATCGAGAAGCCGTGTCCGTGCACAAGTAGCGGGCTTACACATTGTTTGCACAGTGAATTGCTTGCTGCACTGTGGATAACGCGTTCGTAGAAAACAGTGCCTCAACAGCCTCCGGTGTTCAGTCTCGTGTGGCCTGGGAATGTCATGTGACGCTTGTAACGGTTGTGGTGTGAACAAATTTCATACTGAGCACTGATTTACAGGTGGATATGGTTAAACATATGACAAGTAAGTAAGTAAGTAATCTTTATTTATATACCGCCTTTCACAGACCAGAGTCACAAAGCGCCGCAAGCGGTTTACAATTGTTATTTTTTGGGCATTTGTCCTCTCACTCCACTCAGAGATGGGAGCGTCTGTTTATTAAGCAACAGGAAATTGGAAAGACATAAAACATGTGCAATGTATTAATAACTGGAAAATCACCCGTAGAGCATATAGTTCATCCCGATTCCAAACAGAGTTCCATTATTTCGTATGACATTTTTATTTTTTCAGATTTATCATTTACCGCAATATGCTGTCGCTTTTACGTAGTAGTAATAATTTAATCTTTTTTATACTTAAGAAAGAACACTTGGAGTCACTAGTTGATGGCCGTAAAATAGCTCGCATCCCCAATGAAGACATGCTAAATTAATGTCAATGTTTTTTATTTCAGTAAGCTATTGTGCTGTTTTATCTACCCACTCAATAGTATTTCCTGTTTCAGCCAACCCTGGATGACCTTGGTTAAGAGCGTTGGTTGGAAATGACCTTTTCTAACAATTCAATGAGACGGATTGGGAGGATTTTTAAAAGGTTTGGATTCACAATAGCTGAAAGCAAAGGACATTTGGAGAGGTATGGTGGATATTGGAGCATAAATTGACAGCAGTGACGCAGACTTTTCCCTCCCACGTCTCTCACTCTGGTGGAAGTGGATAAATAAAAGCTTTGACCCTCATCTTGAATACATCTTTCAGTGGTATCTGAGAAAACATATTTTTTCCTCTGGACAAAAGCTTGCGTCACAGTTCGTAGCTTTAAAAGCATCTCATCTATGTTTTTTTGTGTGTAATAACTGTAAGCTATATTTTCCCTTCGAATTTTCTTCTACTTTTCTAACGGCATGTTTCAATGCAGACATTTCCCCATTGTCAGACAAATTTTGTTTTTTCTCATCCGATCTAATTTATGTAATCCCTCTTTTTCAGAATAGCATCTTAAATTTCTTCCCCCTGAAATGCTTATTTAAATTAATCAGAGTGTGTATAAGGTGAAGAAATGCTGCAGATATATTGCTTTTTCATTATAGCCGAGGCTTTATCCCTCTTGAGTTTCAATTCAAATGTTTCATATCTCAAATTAATTAAAAACTGAGTGACTCATACTAATTGCAAATATTCTGAGGCATCCTGTCGTAAGACGTAGAGTGTGTCTCCTTGAGCTCTTTTAAGCTTATGAAGAGCCACTGCTATACTGTACCATTGCTGTTGATTTAATCCTATTCCATTGAGCTAGTACTTGTATATGATATTTGTGCAAAAAGCCTGTATACTGTCACAATGTTGGCCATAAATCCCTTGATCGACATGTCATTTTTTTGGATCAATAGTAAAGATTTAGAGAGAATATGATGAAGCAGTTGATTTTGATGGCTTGTGAAGTGATTAAAATGGGAGGAGTCACCCTAGAAATCAAGGGACAAAATGGAATGGAAAAAATCTGCTATAAAAAGCCACGTATTGATTCAGCGGACCAACTATTCTTACTATGTTTTTCTCCCTTAGAAATGATAAGCAAGCAACACGCATACTGTTGTTTTTCAGTGAATGACCTTCATAAGGATAGAAATGTATAACCTAAGACTGAAAACAAATCTAAGACACATTGTCACACATTGTGTTTTATGAATTCTCATAAAAATGTTGTCGTTTTAATATGGTTATACTGAGATGGGAGACAATCAGATTTAAGCCTTAAGTCCATGGTGCACATGTGGGGATCTCAGCAGGGGGCCACATCAAGGGCCTTTATTTCTACACACTGTGGCGAAGATGCAGATTGAAGCGCTTTATTAAATGCTTTATAAAACGTAAAATTATTATTATTATTTTACTATACTATATTTTTTTCTGTTTTATTTTACTAATTATTTTCTTTGTATGTTTATATGTTAGGGTATTTGTGGGTGTGAAGGGACAAGTGAACATATATTATATCTAATGTCTTTCTATGTGTTCTATGTTTGTCGGTCCATTGTCTTCAACAAAATTAAAATGTTACTATAATTTTTTAAAACAGCTTTTTAAAATCTAAATTGGTTTCCAGAATAAAAGGTGTCATATGCAAAAAAATGACAGACATTTCCACATAAATCATGAAATCTAAAATCTGCAAACAACTTCTCCTCATATCTTTCCTTCTTGTGCTCAGGCGTGAAGTTCCAGCGGCCCACTATTTGGATTGTGATCAGCGGTATCTGGCTGTACGCAGGGCTCTGGGCGGTGCTTCCTCTGCTGGGCTGGGGCAGTTACGGCCCAGAGCCATTTGGACTGGCCTGCTCCGTGGACTGGACCGGTTACGGAGAGTCCCTCAACCACTCCACCTTCATCCTGGTGCTGTCCATCCTCTGCACCTTTCTCCCCTGCGTCACCATCTTTTTCACCTACTTTGGCATCGCATGGAAACTGCACCGAGCCTACCAGTCCATCCGGACACAGGACTTCCAGTACGGCAACATAGAGAAGAAAATAACACTTGTAAGTGTCATTGTACAGTTGGTCATGGGGATTGTATTTGAGTGAGATTTGTTTAGGAATCTCTTTTTAATTATAAGGGTTTATGTCTGTGGTTATGCTATCAACTGTTATTTTGAAATTATTAGTCTAGACAAGCCTATACTGTCTAGACAACACATACATATTTTGTCAAACAATTCCTCCAGACATACAAAGTTAAGGGTAGCTACCTGCATGTGAAAACCTGATCCGAACATATCTCAGTAGCTAAGCAGGACAAGGCCTCGTTAGTGCTGTGATGGGAGACCTCTGGGAACACCAGTGGAGCGGCTGCAACTGTCATTGTGTCTTCAGGCAAATTACTTCACCCACATTGATTAGAATGAGTTTGGCGCGTGAATGCTTAGTGGTGGTCAGTGAGGGCCATGGCACATACAAGTTGCATTGCCTCTGTCAGTCTGTCTCAGTGCAGCTGTGGCTACAGTAGCTGCCGAACATGCTGGTCCACTGACTGTGTTTATTCTTTCACTGTCCTCATGCTGCTAATACATGTACAGTCATGGAATCAGTGTGAATACTACCCTGGACTGACTTGTATTTCTTCTTAAGTGTGCCATTTTTTCCAAGTGCCATTATAACTATTGTTTGATGTATTGATCCTCTTAAGATTTATAGTGTTTCCAATCTTGATTTCTTTGAGACATTGATAATGATCCACTGGGAATAATGTTTTTTTTCATCTTGTCTTTAGGTATCCTAAGCAAGGATGATGTTGTCAAGAAGTCCTGAAACATGCATAAATCATTACCCTTACTGCTACTATAAGCTTTGAGGTCTGCATGGAAATCCAAGTTCTTGAAATGCAGACATGTCCCTTTGGTGAAAGCTCTGGTCCAAAGGTTCTGTTGAAAGATAACTGTATTTAAAATAATAGAGGCTTTTGGCATGTCTAGCAACCCTTCAAAATGGTTGAACTGGAAAATTGTCTTGGGTATGACTCTTGGATATGACCTGTATGTTTATTTTCCTGAATAGCTCGGCTGTCTTGGAGCAATCCATCTGCGTTTCGTATTTACAATCGAAGGAGAGACTTCTTGTCACATTTGTAATTTGAACATCTTGCTCTTTTCCTGGGCTATGATGGATGTCAGATGCAGTTACATACATAAATGCATATACTGGAGTTGTATGACAGCTCAAGACGTGCTGCTTTTCATCCATGAGGCTTTTGAATGTACGCACTCGCTCAGATCCACAAGACTGGAGGCTAAATTGTTGGGGATTTTTTGTTCATGGTATTATCTTCTGCTCATCAGCTCCACTGCTATCTAAGTCATGAGATGATGAGAAAAAAATGTCAAGATGAGTAGTGATCAAAATATTATGGCACATGGGTATAGAATCCTTTCAAGGTCAAAAGTGTAAATTAGATAGTTATATAGACATCACTCAGATGTACACAGAATATTGACTGGTGGTGACCTTTTATAGACTCGCGCCATCTCCTGGGCACTGGTGAAATTAAATAACCGCCCTGTCACACTGTTTGAGACATTCTGAGTGGTGAGACGTTCAGTGCGTTGCGTAACCCACTCTCTTCACAAGAAAAGCAGCACATTTAAGTGACCGTTCTCACAAGCCACAGGGCGCTGATACTTGACCGGGTGCAAGGGGTCACAGACTGGTCAACACTTTGGGGATTCACACATGCGGGTTTGTGTGAACAGCTTAAATTGTGATGTGGAGGGATGTGTGCATGTTCACTTTCACACTTTCACAAGGGGCAGACGTTAAAGGCATCATAAAGTGTAACTTTATTATGTAAATGTGGATCCACAGTATATATTTTTTCTTTTCTTTTTTTCCCCCATCCCAAAAATATGTTTACATGGCAGAAGGCTTTCTCCTCCATTGATTTGTCCAGTAATTGTGTTTGCAAAACAGCCTGATTAATACCATTGAGAGAAGCATGGCAAGTTTATTTGTATAGCACAATTCATAATCAAGGCAACACAATGTGCTGAACAAATCAGGATAGCATTACAATCATCAATAATCACAACATGAAATAGAAATATACATGTAAAAATATAAAATCCCTCAATTGTATGCACAGTCAAACAGAACTGCCACCTGGACACGTCAGAGAACAGGCCACCAGTAACACCACCAGGAACACTGTTCCAGGCCCCGGCTGGAACAACAGCCCCCTCCCCATGTTTAGTTCTGACTCTGGGCACCAGCAGGAGTCCAGTCCCCATGCCCCATGCCGAGTTGGTTCATATGACACAAACACAGATGTACTTTGGTGCGAGGCCAGGCAGAGACTTGTATACAAGCATAGCTGATTTAAAGTCCATTCTCTGAAAGATGTGTGCAGTGATTCAAAGTGAGTGTTCAGGTTTTTTTACTTTGTAGAATGTGAAAATGTATAAACCAATCTCAGATGGAATAATGGAAGTAAAAATATTAAGGCAAGCAAAGCTATAGCTGACGTAGGTACAGAAACTCACAAAATTAGATTGGATTTTTATTTTCTATCCATTGGTAATTTCCTGAAAAAATGTTAAATACGGCAACACTACACTGCATAACAGGTTATTGACTCAAATGATATCTAGAGAAAATGTTTTATTATTCAAATGTTTGAATTGCGATCAATTTCTCTCAGATTGGCAATTAATTGGGTTGTTTTACCAATTCCCAGCCCTTAAAATGAACAATCTTACTTGTATTTTTCCTCTATTTTCAAATGTTTTGTCTTTACTGCCGGTGCTACTTGTATTAAATACCAGCTTAAATACATTTTCAATTGGAATCTCATTTTAAGAATTTTAATTTCACTCATTCTCTAACCACCGCCGGCGGATAGAGTGAATAACATGGTGAATAGATTACACAGCAGGATGTCTATAAGCACTGACAAGAAAGCTGACATGATTGACTTTTTTAATACATTTCACTGACTGCATGTGAAGAAACAAAAAATCGGTGTTTAACGTTAACTCAAAATGTTTTGCAAAATTGAGGTTTATTACTCCCCATGTCATTTTTAATAAGTATAATCATGAATGTATTTTTATCAATAGCAATATGCACTCTTGTAGCGCTTTTCTGGACAATTCACATGGATTTCTGCTTTTACTTCATAAACAGCACGGTGGCTGATTGGATAGCATTCTTGATTCTCAGCAAGAAGGTCTTGGGTTCGAATCCCGGTCGGAACAGGGCCTTTCTGAGTGGAGTTTGCATGTTCTCCCTGTGTCTGCGTCGGTTTCCTCCGGGTGCTCCGGTTTCCCCTACCACTAAAAACATGCACAATAGGTATGAATGTAAATGAGAGAGTGAATGGATGGTGTTGATTGGGGCTGATGCGTCAGTGTGTTCGGCGACTCGCTTCCCTCATCACCATGTGTGGAATGATTGGAACAATATCTGAACTCTGAACATTGCAAAGCGCTTTGGGTGACCTTGGTCTATAAAATGCGCTATATAAATAAACATTACTTACTTACTGGTGGTGATAAGCTACAACTGTAGCCGCAGATCCCCTGGGGCAGTATCAGAAGTAAGGCAACTAGTATGTGTTATCGGGGCCCCTCCCACCTGCACCAATCATACACAACAGGTAAAGGTGCACTTTATTAAAGGAATAGTTCACCGTTTTTACATACTGACATATGTTCTTACCTTACCTTAGACTAGTTAATACGTACCTGTCTGGTCTTAGTCCGTGCGCTCTGTCATGCAAACGGAGCAAAAACGGGAGCACAACCGCAGCCTCCTCTGTATATTTTGTAGCACCAAAAGGTAGCTCCCGCTAGAAGCTACCAAACTCTTCCAAGTGTTCCCTATTAAATGTATATAGTTACGTGACGTGTTACACTGCAAAGTATAGTAACACAGAAATGTAACAGTCGATTTTCTCAGCGGATAAAACGGGTACTATATTGTGAGGCGTAGTAATCTGAGGGGCGCTACGTCCGCGCACTAACTTCTCTCCGGAGACTTCTCTCTCGCTCACTTCCGTCAATAGAAGCAGCGTGACTTGTAATACACACAGTAGCAGCGAGAGAGAAGTCTCCGGAGAGAAGTTAGTGCGCAGAGAAGTTAGGAGCGCTACGTCCGCGCACTAACTTCTCTCCGGAGACTTCTCTCTCGCTGCTACTGTGTGTATTACAAGTCACGCTGCTTCTATTGACGGAAGTGAGCGAGAGAGAAGTCTCCGGAGAGAAGTTAGTGCGCGGACGTAGCGCCCCTCAGATTACTACGCCTCACAATATAGTACCCGTTTTATCCGCTGAGAAAATCGACTGTTACATTTCTGTGTTACTATACTTTGCAGTGTAACACGTCACGTAACTATATACATTTAATAGGGAACACTTGGAAGAGTCTGGTAGCTTCTAGCGGGAGCTACCTTTTGGTGCTACAAAATATACAGAGGAGGCTGCGGTTGTGCTCCCGTTTTTGCTCCGTTTGCATGACAGAGCGCACGGACTAAGACCAGACAGGTACGTATTAACTAGTCTAAGGTAAGGTAAGAACATTTGTCAGTATGTAAAAACGGTGAACTATTCCTTTAATCCCCGTAGGTCAATTCATCCTCTGCATTTGGTGCATGTTTTTAGTGGAAACCAGAGTACCCAGAGGAAACCTACACAAGCAAGGGGAGTACATGCAAACTCCACTCAGAAAGACCCCGATCCAACCGGGATTCGAACCCAGGACCTTCTTGCTGATAGGCGAGAGTGCTATCCACTCAGCCACCGTGCCGCCCTCATGTCAGCATGTCGTCTCAGACGACAACATTCTTCATTCACCAACAACAGATCAAACACTGGGAATTCAATAATAATACACCGGAGCCACTAGTCCATAGGATAGCAGGATGACCATGTCCATAAATGTAAATACATTTTCAGAAATGTCTCCAAATGCCCTAGATCATCACTGTCTTTAGACCCCCCCTGTATCAGCAAGGAACAACAGGAAAAAAATGGAGTAACCTCTGGGAGATCCATATTGAGAGATGGATCCGCTCCCAGTGATGGACAGGCTGTAGATCCAAGACTCAATATGGGTGAAGTTTTTTGCCTCAGGACATAATGACAGTTTGGTACTTTATAGCCGCCACCCCACTGTTGCACCAGGTCTCCCATCACAGTCCTAACCGGGCGAAACAGGCTTTCACACACATGTGGCACACATTCTTTTACGTGTACCGATTGTAATTCGTTGTATTTTTCTCTATATTTCAAGTGTATTAATTTAAATCATGTTTTAATTGCACATCCCTATTATGTAAACTGGCGTCTTTAATACAGGTGAAGCAAGCATACAGGCTTTTTAGCTGGTGAAGATGTATTTGTATATTCTCAATGACTTTTCTTTGGGAATAAATACAGTCCTGAACTTGAATCAACTCAACATAAACCATACAATTTACATTTCCCATGGTTTACTTGAGCTACGTCTCTGAACTGTAGAAGCCTTTAAGTTTAGCGACTTTCTGAAGCGTTTGTTATAGAAAATACAAAACGGATAATGCGTGCAGTCTTGAATTTGAGAGCTAAACAGGAGCTGACAACATTGTGCCACGTGAAGCGCAGGATTGGACTCAGCCAGCATGAACATCTGCTGTGACCAAGGTGCATCGCCCTGACTACCGCTGGAATGAGTCCAAACTCTTTCTCCGTGAATAAAAGAGATATCACTTTTACAGTAGTATTGTGCTCAAGAAGGCGGCTTTTCATACTATGTTCACGGAATTTTATTTTAGTTTAAAAAATAAAAATAAATCTCCATTTGGAATCCGTAAGAAAATAGTTGAAAGCTTGCTCTGCATTAATCATGATTGATGACTAAAAGTTGTATGTTTCTGAAACATTAGAAACTGCAAAGTTTTTATGGAATTATGCAGATTTGTATAACTGTGCTGTGGATAGCAGTAAGAATGCATCCAAGAGGGGCACAGGCGGATATGAAAATGCTCAGGGAGAATTAGTCTTTTTGTTTATGAAGGAGGTTATAGAACAACACACAAGTCACACGAGGAGCAATACCGTCCATAATGGCAACGTAACAATTCGTGTGAAAAGTGTGACGCTCTTATTGTCCGAGTCTGGGCTGAAAATATGTTTGTAAATGTATATATTGCTCCATGTGAATGAAAAACTTCCCGTAGACTATTAGAATCTGATTATGCATATTTATGTATGTCTTTTTGGCACTGAATAATGGACTCCCCAATATGTAAGCCTACTCTCAAGTCTCTCCATGGCCTCACATCAAAGGAAATCTGAGACATGTTAGTGCCATATCGGAGCCAACTTGGTGCCCAGAGTCAGGACTAAACATGGGGAGGGAGATTTTCAGATTAAAGCAGCTAAATTTGAGAACACTTCCTGAAAATGTGAGACAGGCCTCTACTATGACAATGTTCAAATCCTGGTTGAAAACTGTTCGGTTTCGCTGTTCATTCTTTTTAATGTACTATGATAATTTATGATTTTAATGCCTTATGCGATTGTTCCTATCTTGTTTTGTTACACACTTTGAGTGGCCTTGTGTATGAACTGTCCTCTACAAATTACCTTGCCTTGATTATGTGAAAAAAAATTGTCCGCGTTAATCAACACAACTTAGATAAGGCAGTATCTGACTAATTTTCTTTGCACATGTTCTTCCTTTGATAACATCCTCTCTTATTTTCTGTGATCTCTTTCGTCCTTTCCTTTAGATGGCTGTGATGATCAGCGTGGGCTTCCTGCTGGCGTGGACCCCCTATGTGGCTGTGAGCTTCTGGAGCATGTCTCACGCTCGGATCCAGGACAACCTTAACCCCTTCATCACGCTACTGCCTTGCCTTTTCGCCAAGAGCTCCACAGTCTACAACCCTTTCATCTACTTCATCTTCCAGCGCTCAGCCAGGCGGGATCAGGCGGGTCACAGAAAGCACCAGCGAGCCTGCTTCCACTGCTGCGGCTGCGGGTACTCGGGGACGCCAGATAATGCCAAAAGTGACGGAAAAATGACCACGGATTGCAACGGGAACGGCACCGACGCAACGATGCTGGGGTTGATGGGGGGGTCTGCGGGCCTAATTGTGAACCAAAATGTGAAAGAAATCATCACAATAGCTTGAAGTGGAGAGTGTATGTTGTAAAGCTGAACAATATCCCTTTAAAAGACACATGCAAGCATCTCTGTGCATGATCAAGTCAAGAATCAGCATAGTTTGTGGTTCATTTGATTTCAAGTTGGAGTATGTTTTTATGTACATGCATGTGGAAACTGGTGTAAGAACCAAACTGTTTTGAGAACGAGAAACTAGTCACATAGATTTGGTGACATAGTTAATTTTTTGTGGCTTCAAAGTTAGGTGCACCAGCTTTAAAAGTGTAAATCAAGGGGGCCCACACTTTATCAAACTAAGTTCTACTTTTACGACATTTGAGCCAGGACCTACCTCGGATTTCTGTGGCAGTGTTAGTGTTCAAATATCACGTTTGGTTTGATTCATAATGAATGTGATTCATGGTCAAGTAATGAGAATGTTGTCTTTATTTGCATTTGGCTGGAAAGCAATATTCATAGGCTTAAATTGCCAGTTCAAACATTGACTTATAAAAGTGCACATACATCTGCCACAAAATGTACAGTATGTTCTTGTGTAGTGTTTCTCATACTGTAAATGTCCCTTATAACTGCTTAGTGCTCATATTATTTGTCAGAAACGCTCACACCTCATTTACTACTGTCTACTTTTACCATGCACGTGTTCGTGGGAGCCTTCTGTTCTTTCTTTTGAGGAAGTCAAAATGCGTGGTGTGACCGGCGTCTCTTGCCAGTGCGTAAACAGCTCCATGGGGATGTGCATTTGGAGCTCTGTTCCTTGTGTGCTGTGGCGTGAGAATGGCACGCTGTACATGTTGCCTGTGAACGTGGGTTTGTTATGGCCACCTATGGCCAAAAGTTCAATGCCGCATCTTACTTGTATACTGTCCTACCTTCGAAAAATTAGCATTTGGCAAGAGCTTCTTGGTTAGTAGCTTTTTCCAAAGTCACTATTAAAAAACCTCGCCAATAATCAGTTTTAGTGTTGGGATATAGCGTGACAATATCACACTTTTCTCTGTGTATCGTGATATAAAATGCATCAACATAAAGTAATACACAACCCAACAATTTATGAAACAAAAATACTTCTTTGTACTGATGTATGCCTTATATATGCATACTGCATGTATTATAGAGGCTCCATTACATTCCTCTCATTAAAGCGGTCACACAGTGCCGGAAGCATGCCACCAGGGCCGTGGCTCGTCCAGAATAATGCACGCTGCTTTATGTGAGCTGAATACAGCACCTCCTCCTCTTCATCAAGGACATAGAAAGACGATGTGTTCTCCACACCTGATATATTCACACAATACTGTATCAGTTTGTCTGCTTTTCTTTTTGCACATATCCAGTTTAGAAGGACTTCCTTTTGATTTTTCAATAGCAGTTTAGAAAGTCAAAGTCATCAAGATTAGCTTTTAACATGAAATGCATCTCCTTCCCTTACCCTTCTCCGGCTGGAAAAACTCCAAACAGTGGAAGCCTCAGGAAGAACCATAGTGAAAGACCTACTCCCATGGATGAATGGAAGTAAAATGAATGCCAAAATACACATTGAACATAACATATTGAAAATAATTTTATCTAAAGACATGTTGTGCATTGTGTAATTCAGGCATCCAGCAGCAGAAACACATCCATCCATGCAATCAAATGAATACATCATTCTGAAAGCTACGAACAATAGTAATAAAGTGAAACAGCTCTTTAGGTCACAGCAGCAGAGGTGGTGATGAGCTGCTTCCTAACCTCTGGTTGATATATGCAGAGTCTGCTTAGTTTGGACAATTTTCTCTGCTCTGATTCAGAGTGAAAAGAATGCTTTATTCGCATTTTTCTAGATGGCATTCCTCCAGTGGATCTACACTTTATCTGCTTGGTTCAGACCCTGCATCTCTACTCTTTTCTGGGTCAGTGTAAAACCATGAACCCTGTACTGCAGTCAAATTTACTGGTGAAAAAAGTAAGAAAAATAATCAACAAGTGTTTCAGAGCTACTTAGGATTTGCTGCCGTTCCAGTTATTCAAAAGCAAACCCTGTAAGAACAATGGGCTGTATTCTATCATCGCAGAAGTAGCATATACTGTAGTTCTGACTGCAGCTGTTACACCATACACAGAATAGAAATTCTTTATTTATCCAGGTGTAACTAACATAGTACTGTTTAAAATATGTTGTTTTTGTTTATTTTCTGCATAGCTCAATGTGTTCAGAAAGTTATCTTTATTCAGTATCCATCCATCCATCCTTCCATTTTCTTCCCCTTAATCCATTTCTGGGTCGGGGGGGTGGCAGTCAGAGCTGCACCCAGTACACTTAGCACCAGCCCCTCACTGATCCTCCTGCAGGTGGTGAGTCCACAGGAGCTGAGATCTTTCAGTGGGAGCTTCAGGCAAAGTGGGGTTAAGTGTCTTGCCCAAGGACACAACGACAGCAGTCATCAGTGGGAGTCGTACATTACTTTATTCAGTAATTATTGTGAATTTATATAGCCCATAGATGTATTATAATATCTGGATAGGGTATTACTAGCTTGGAGCTGAAGGACCCATCTGCTCGGGGATTTTCGCGGTACTGCAGACTAAACAAGACTAAATTTATGAGGGCCACCCAGAAATTATACTAATAGATCTCAATGTAAACTAAAACAACTTAACCTCAGCTGACAGAGAACCTACATTTTTTATAAAGGTCGGTTTTTGTGAGGATTTTTGTGTCCCTTGTTATCCTGAACTTTTTTTCTTGTTAAATGATCTCGTCCACTGCGCAGAACTAGGAGGACAAGAGAAGTGACCAAATATGGTTGAGTTCCACTAATCTTTTGGTGCACATTATGGCCCATTGATTTGATTAAGGTGCCACCTTGGATCGCCAAGGCTTGATATAGCCCTAAAATAGCCCTATAAAGTCCCTTTTTCAGTTTTGAGCACCATTCAGTCCCTGTGCTCCTCAGAGTCCGAGTTGGTTTATATGGCGCTAACATGTCACTTATGTACTTTGGTGCGAAACCATGGAGAGACTTGAACACAACCAGAACTATTTCAAAGTCTGTTCTCTGATCTACAGGAAGCCAGTGCAGAGACCTGAGAACTTGACTGATGTGATCATACTTCCTGGTTCTAGTCAGGACTCCAGCTGCAGTGTTTTGAATGTACTGAAAATGTTTTACAGCCTATTTGGAGAGACCTATGAGGAGGCCATTGCAGTAGTCTAACCTACTGGAGAAAAATGTCTGCTTTAGCCGGCACTATGTTTTTGATCCTATTAATGTTTAGATGTTATAAAGCTACTGATGTTAGTGATTTGATGTGGCTTTTAGAATGTAAGTTTGAGTCCAGTATTAGCCCCAGATATCAGACCTGGTTTGAGGGTTTTAGGAAGAGGGACTGGAGGTGACAGTCCCTCTTCTGGGGACCAAAGACAATCTTACAGTGTAGCATCCCCAGCATCTGACCAAAATTGTCCAGCACCTATTGCATGTGTTTTTGTGATTTTAAGTCATCTTTATTTATATTGCACCTTTCACAGTAACAAAGCGCTTTACAGTCAAGTGCTTTTCCTCTTACTCCACACAGTGAGGATAGTCATACAGATGGCGCATGCCAGAACTATTTTACATGTTTTTTAGTGGTAAAGGAAACCGGAGAACCCAGAGGAAGACTTCAAACACACAAGGAAAACATTGGAACTCCACACAGATAGGTCTGGAGGTGGAATCGAACCCAGGAACTTCATGCTGTGAAGCATAAGTACTAACAAGTGCACTACCAAGGGACTCTAAGCATTAGTACACCTATGCAGAGAGTGGAAGAACATACAAACTCCATGCATTGTTCGGGAGTCGACCCCAGGCCATTTTGCAGTAAGGTGAGATTTGAAAATGCAAATGTAGATCAATGTCGATGAGAGCTGTTTATGTTGGTTTTGATGCTAACTCCTGGATAAGAGGACTACTCCACTATATCCCTACCAAGACTTCAGTTGCCGAGCCAAATAGACATACTCGTGTTTTCTTTTGAAAAATACAATAAAACGCGATCTTAAAATGCATCTTTGAGTGTATCCACTATAGTCAAGTCCGGAGAAATGTTGTCGGACTTGTCTCAAAGACACATACCGAACCACACTCGTGGCATCTTTCTGAGTGTATACTATATTATATTTTTGCCAATGGAAGTATTAAAGGAGATACATTATGAAAACAGATGCATGAAATGATCCACCCACACTAACATGTAACTCCGCCCCTTCTGTCTCAGTTCTGTATAAGTATGATGCCATTGTACCACTGTGACATCACGCACGGAGCAGTGCAGCAAATAATTCAGTTTGGGAAATGTATCTGGAAATTAAATTAAATCATGTTCATTAAAATGACATACCGTGTTCGAAGTCTGTGATTTCAAAATGTGGAAATAAAAAAACAAAACCAATTCAGCTCCTCCCTCTGGTGGTAATATAGGCAGGTCAATAGCATTCGCCTTCATTCTTGTTTCATTATACATTTTCTACTGAAGATATTTTTTCACATTCTCAAACATATACTGAGTATTTATTATTCAATATATTAATTGTGTACCCACTGCTTTAGGGATTTCTGGATATTACACATGACAAAGATTAGTATTTTGAAACATAAATTCTGCAATATTGATAATGAGATATCTTCACAATGCATCTTGAAGCTTATCCTTGTGATCCATTGTTCATTTATGCTTTTGTCATGCTCACATGGTATTTTCTAGGTGAGCTGCCCTGGAGCTGTTTTCATCTCCAATCCTACCTCTATATTAACGCCAGCACACACAAGCCATTAAGCCCACGGGCAAGATTCAGGCCAGGCTGAATGAGGCCAATAAGACAAATCCAGTTCAATGAAAGTTAAATAGTGGTACAGGTGAACCTCAGAACATTAGAATATCCAACATTCTTATTATGGACTTAATAGTCTTCTGCAAGGGGTTTTTTTACTGCATGATTTCATTGCAAACCCTACAATGGATTTTTTTCCATCTATCTATTTTTAAAATATGTCGGTTGCAGGAATTGAGCTTGTGACAAACATAAAGATTGTTTCATATCACATAACCTCTGCAGATAAAGATTCACTGCATGTGCAGGTGAAATCATTGGAATGTATTTTTTGGAAGCTTGGAATATATCACTTTGCATGAGTCTGTGTCATATATTGGTTCCATATTTTAGGTTCAATCACAGAAATAAACTTTAGAACGAACAGTTTCACCTGTATTTCAATCATATGCAGTTCTGCAAACGGCCATCAGGTGGTGTCATTTCTGCAGTGTTTCATAACCCCGTAGCAGAATCTGACAGGTAAGAACATCTCAAGGGCCCTACTGTATTGTAATGTAATGTTATGTAATTAAAAGATGCACTATTGATGTCGTAGCAGGCTACCATACTTCTTTACATGAGAGATATAGCATTCAGAGTGGAGTTGTAGTAAAAGTAATTGGCACTCTCAATAGTTTTCTCAATAGTTTTCACATGCATAGTGTCTTACATGACTTACACATGTGCCAAAGAGGACATGTTCTCCACATAGACCAGGGGTGCCCAAAGTGGGGCCCGCGGGCCAAAGTTGGCCCGCCAGACCATTTCAGTTTGGCCCGCCAAACATTGCCCACCTCCGTCTTTGTCGCGTTCGCGGTGCCGGTGGGGTTTGGTTTGCTTGTCCGTGTTTGGGCGAGCCCCGTCTGCGGTTGTGTTTTTGGGTGGGGGGGGTGTGCTGGGCGGTTGGGTTGTGGTGTGGGTTGGGGTTACGCGGTGTCGGTTTCCCACCCCTTTGCTATTAGTTCTCGGGGTAGTTTGAGTGTTGGGGGTTTTGTGTGGGTCGTCGGTGTTCAGTCGTTGTTTATTTTGCTTTGTGTGTGGGGTTTAAGGGGCCCCGGTTTGTGTGGGTTGTTGTTTAGTTGCGATCTTTGGCGTCGTTTTTCGGTGTACTCGTGTTCTCTGTTGGTGCCGGGCGGGTCTTGCGTGTTTCTTTTGTCGCGTTGTCTGGTTGTTCTCCTGTTTTTTGTTGTTGAGAGAGTGGTTGGTTTGTGGTCTTGGGTCTTGGCGTTCTGGTTATGTGGTTTGTTCGGCTTTGTGGGTGGTGAACGTTTTTGGATTGCGGTGGCGTGTCGCCTGATCTGCTTTCTGCTGGTGTGGCGCGTTCTGCGGTCGCTTGGGCTCGGTTCCTTGTTGCGCTTGTGCTCATGCCTCGCCGTGGTGTTTGGTTTGTGCGGGGGACGATGGTGTCGTCGCGTTGCGGGTCGGGTGTGTCTTTCTTTTGTGCTTGTGTTCTGTGGTTTGGTGGTGTCGTGGTGTTTTCCGTTGTTGGCGTCCTTTGTTGATTACCGCGTTTGGGTGGTTTCGGATTTGGTTCCAGTTTTTCTCTTGTTGGTGGTTTTGGTGGCGTTCGGCTGGGGGCTTGGTGTGTCTCTTCTGCCTGGCTTGGGTCTTTTCGTTGCTGTGTTGTGTTTGGGGCTTCTGTTGGCGGTGGTGTTGTGGGGGTTCGGGTTTGACGATTGTGCCTTGTGGTGTCCGGAGTCGTGTTTGCGTTCGTGTGGGTGTGGTTGATTTTTGGGCTGTGGTTTTGTGGCGGAGGTTAGTTTTGCCCGTCCTGGGTGGTTGTTGTGCTTCTTCTGGGGTTGGGTGGTGCAGTTTGCTGGGTGGTGTTTTCAAGCTTGGTGGGCTGGGGGTGTGGTTTTGGTGTTTGCTTGGTGGGTGGCCTGATACTCGGTTGGTGTGTTGTGGTTTCTTGCTGGTCTGGCGCCGGGGGCATTGTGCTTGTTTATGCTGGTTGTTCTTCCCGGCGGACCTGGTCCCGATGTGGGCTGGGCCTGGCTCGTGGGCTCCTGCTGGGTTGACCGCGGCCGTGGCGTGGTCCTTGGCTTGCTGTGTACGCCGTTGCCCTTGGTGGTGCCTGTACTTCGTGTGTGTGGTCTGCTCGTTTGCCTTGGGTTATCGCGGGGTTGCCGCCCTTAACGTCTGTGTCGGTTGTATAGGGCGGCGGTTTTTTTCCTGCCCTCGCTGTGTTGTTTGCTCCGCCGCGGGCGTTTCTACCGCGCTCTTGGTGCAGTCTGTGTTGGTTTGGTGGGGGGTGGGGGTTTGGGGTGTTTTTTTGGTTCTGCGCCTTAGCGGCCGGTGGCGTAGACTGTTTGCACTTGACCGTCTCCCCCGGCGTTTACGTGTTGCTGCGCTTGGGGGTTAGGAGTCGGTCGGTTTTGGTTCGCTATTGGTGTGGGGTGGGTGAGTTTCGTGGAGAGGCGGGTGGCTCTTTGGGTGAGTGCGGGGGTGGTGTGCACGGGTGGCGTTTCCGGTCTTGTCCCCCACTCCTTGGTGCCCGGCTTTTTGTTCTGTTGTTGGGGTTGTTTGCGTTGTTTGTAGGTTGTTGCGTTTGGGCGGGTTGGTTGGCTCGCTTTTTTTGTGCTCCAGTTTGGGTGGTTTTTGTTGGTGTGTCTTCGTGTTCTTCTGGGGGCTCGTGGGTCTGGTGCGTTTAGTCTTGTTGTTGGGTGGGCCCTGTTTTTGTTGTGTCGCGGTTTT